>JAKTWV010000009.1:0-308596 GCA_030582235.1 Ruyongia ponderosae | reverse complement strand
TTTATGCCAAATTTGCTACTATATCCAATGGTTTACACTGACCATACAAAAGAGATAATCATATCCATGATCCCATACACAATAACTGATCTCATCGGAAAAGCCAGAGACTCAAGCTGGAACACAAAGATATGAGTACACTGTACCTAGCGCCAGGCAATGGCAAATAACCTCAAACGGAGTTTTTTTATTACTAACACTTTCCACCAATAATCCAT
Organism: Ruyongia ponderosae; assembly: GCA_030582235.1. Taxonomy (NCBI): domain Eukaryota; kingdom Fungi; phylum Ascomycota; class Saccharomycetes; order Phaffomycetales; family Wickerhamomycetaceae; genus Ruyongia; species Ruyongia ponderosae. Next base: position 308,378 of record JAKTWV010000009.1, on the reverse strand, counting down.
CATCAATAGCCTTATGATACAATAGCTCAAATATTCTGCATATGAGGAACTTACAAGAAAAATTGAATGTGTTTCTCATTGCTAATTTATCGATGCTTTTAGGAGATATATCACATTGAATACTAACTTTATCATCCCAGTTCTGTTTCTTTGATTACCAAATTTGATTTCAATCTTATCTGCCTCTTCATATAAAACGTTATTCTTTCTATAATGACACTGTCAGGAGACAATTATAATGAATGCTGACTTCATTACTTCATCTCAAAGTCGTATTCAATTTATTGAAGGGCTCTTTCCCAGAAGAAGATCCAAAGACTTATACATTCCCTTTTTGTATACCTTACTTTCATTATCAAGACTGCCCAGAGAAGGCTTCCAGGATAGTAGATACGGATCATATTGCATTTACACTGGCTTCATAGCCTGATCTTTATTCCCATCACAAAAATTGAGTCCAGTTCTACCAACCTCCCTTCTATCTTCCAGGTTATAATAACACAACAATAGAAAAGCATCATCTTTTCTACTCAATCTGAAAACCTGATACACTTTATGAGTAGATAGAATTTGATAATTGAGATATTTCTACCCAAAATTGAATAATCTATAATTCGATCGATCTAACAGATCATCTATTAATGGCCAAGCTGTATTATATAAACTTCAGTATAAAATAAAGGTAACTACGAGTCTACAATTAATTTTAGAGCTCATCCTTAAACACAAAGAGCCCGATTAATTATAGAATTATATTATATAATAATACATAATACTTTATATACTCTGATCATACATGTACTGCACACCACTACACCTGCAAACAAAAAGAATTCCGAGCGGAGCGAGGATTTCTTGTAGTAAATAGTAAATAGTAAAGAATTGTTAAAGGTGTCTTTTTAGAAGTGTTTTTTTTTTTTTTTTTTTTGGCGTCTTTTTGAGATTTGCCTCCAATTCAAAGATCCAAACAAACACCAAAACACAATCCTGATCCTGTCATTGAGTGCTATCCAGTCCATTCAGAGAGGTCAAGATGGTTCCAGAGGCGAATATGGGGGACGCTGCTGGTCAATTCGACTTCCCCACGAATGACGCCTTTTTCAATTGGAGAGAAGAGGACACCAACGTGGAGCAGGTATACATTGACGACTCAGAATACAGCTTGTTGAGGCACAGGATATCCAGAAGCGTTGTGGTAAATCAGCTATTCAACATCAGATACTTCCCTTCCAAAGACCTGGCTGGACTGGAGGCAGAGAAGAGCATCGCAGACGACGCGATTCTCACACACCAGATGATCAGAGAGTTGCAAACTTCAGCTCCAGATTCCTTTGACATGGACATTGATGATGACTTGGAAGAAGAGATGTTGAATGCCACAACCACCAACATCAGGCAAGAGAATCTCAATAAAACACCAAAGGAACATGGCCAGCTAAGCAACATCCTTGTTGTGATATATCATTCATCAATAAAGGTGGAAAATAAGCACATGTATGATTTACCATCACCTATTAGATCCTCAAATGTTCTTAAAGGTGGCAAACTTCAAGGTGATTTGGATGACGAAGATACATTATTGATTACATTAGCTGCTGGTTATTTGTTGTCTATTCGCTTTTATCTAGTGGAAGATGTCATAAAGCCTTACATTGTTCAATGGTGGAGAACAAGTGATTTCAATGGACTCCATAAACTACCTAAATTGCCAGATATTGGTAAAGAAATTTTAACAGATTCACAAGGTGTTGTTGCATTGACTTCCTTTTGTGGAGGTATTCGTCTTTTCAAATCTTCACAATCAGCTCATGGAATTATGTTGGATAAAATGCAAAATATACCTTTAAATGAAACAATAATCCACTGTTGCATATTGCAAAATGACAAAAATATTGATAATGAAGTCATTATTTTAACATTGACGTTGACTTTGGAAAGAAGATTGATGATAAGGACCTTCAACTGGACTCCAGATGATTCATTATTGAGGCAAACACGTCAGTTCTTACTGACGGCAGATTTTGACATTCCAGTTTTTACCATCCCATTCGGATCTAATATTTTATTTGTGGGAAGGGAGAGATTGACAATGTTACAATTCAAAGCTTCTGACTATTCTAGTGCTGAATTTGCTACAATTAGTATGAAGGATCACTCTTTCCCTATATCGTATTATAAACCGGTAGTTCCAATTTTTAGTGAACTTGGTGCTGAAGAGGTTCTCATATCTTGTCAAGATGGTGTCATATATTCAGTCTTTTTAGATAAAGCAGATGGATCATCCCCGATAGTGAGACCTGTTATAAGGCATTCTTTCCCAATGTCACATTTTATATTTGAGCGCAAAGATGATGAATTCGAATTGACTTATTCTTCTGATTTTAAATATGGGGAAAGAGTTAGAATAAAGACTTTGTTATCAGACACTGATATTTCATCACTAACAAATGTTTATAGTAAGGGGAAATCACAAGAAAGAGTTGAAAATTGGGCACCTATTGTTGATGTTGCAATTGTCAAGAGTGATCAGCAAAGTGAAGAAGAGCTTTGGATCTTGGGAGGAAAAACATTAACTCATGTTATGCGAGGTATAGAAGGTGAGATTGATAAGAAACAGAGATTCAAATTAGGTAGAACTGCCTACAAGGTATTTAGTCATTTTGATTCTTATGAAAATGAGTCCGACTATTACATCTTCTCATACATTGATCATACAATTGTGGCGAAGTATGAATATCCAGTGATGAAAGAGATCACTGATACGATATTGGATACAAATCACAGAACCATCGCTATGAAGACCCTTGACTCGATTTGTTTCCAAGTCACTGAAGGAGCTATTGTTGTTGGTGATTTCAATGATCCTGAATCAGTGTTGAAGAAGGACATTTACAGTGATATCATTTCGGCTGACATTTTAGAGAATTATAGTGTATTAATCGTTGATGAGATTGATGAATCCACTCAAGAACTCAACCAATGCCTTGTCATTTATCAAGTATTAGGATCCATCAATGAAGTCTTCAATCAAAAGGTTTACAATGGAAGATTGAATTTTGCAAAGTTCTTTGGGATGGAGGACAAGTTATTGATGGCGATGTGCTATGAAACCACTGTTACGCTCATTTTATTGGATGATATGCTAAAAAGAACACCTTTGAGGCAAATGAACACGTTGATGTTGAATGAACCCAATGATTTAGCATTTCACGGGAATAAATTGTACTTAAGTTCAAAATATGGTGAGATTGCCAGATATTCCATAAACTTCAATGAGGATAAGACTGATTTCAGTACCAATAAAGATTTTTCCTTCAAGATATCAGAATCCCCAGTTGATTTTGAGAATTGTCACGATGAGTATTTATTACTAGTTTCTGAGAGGGTTTGGAAATTGGGTTTCAATTCCAAATATCCAATTCCTCTAGTGTTTGATCACGGGAAACACAAAGTAATATACTCAGTGCTTCATTCTGTTGACTCAACAATCTTCGTATTGAGGGATGATGGGTTATGCATGGCTGAGATTAGCAAAGAAGAATATGGTTCAATGAAGACAATAAAATTAGGGCATGTTTGTAAAAAGATGAAATATTTGCATCATTTAGGTCTATTCGTCATTATTACTGATCAAACTATGTTGTTTTGTGATAGAACCAAAAAGTTAGATGTCAATATTCTTAAAAGGAAAGAGAATGAAAATAGCAACGATGAGGAGATTGAAGATATCCCATTATGTTTGCTTCTATGGGAATTTGACGTAAGTGATGGTAATACTTTCCGTAATATACTGCTTGGATGTCTTACTAAATCGGGGAATGGTGTTATCAAGATCTATCTACCAAAGATTGTCAAAGATGAAGAAACAGGAGAATATGTTGTTCAATGTATGCAGCTTTATACTTTGTGGGTTGAAGGCGCTGTTACTTGTTTGCAACATCTTCGTACCAATGAAATAGTGTATTCCTCCAATCAAAAGTTGATGACAGTATCTTATGACTATTATAATAAGAAGATGACAGATTCTATTACTGTCAAGGATCTTGGATCGGTGATTACAAGTATTGATGTGAAGGATGATGTTATAGTTGTTAGTGTAAAGGATGGGTATGTATCAAGGTTCAAATATATCGATGGGAAGATATCAGAATACCCAACTGAAAGGGATAACTACAGTAATGTCAATTCTGCAATTCAAGTGGGAAATAACTTTATCATTACAACTGATAGGGCACATTGTTCAATTTCTGGGAAGTTCAGAAGTAATCTTCAATTCAAAGTTCATGTTCCATTTGTACCATGCATACAGAGATGTCAATTGTCTCCTCAATGGATGTCTAACAATATAGGAAGATTTATCGCATATGGAGTTGGTGGGGTTTTAGAGATTTATACCATTATGGATGAAGAACAAACAAAAATTCTTCAAAAGTATTCAAATTTGGATGAATCATTCACTAAAAATGGTATTTTCTCACCATTAAGTATTAGTGGGAAAGGATTATGGGAATTGAATTATAATATACTTCCAAGGGTTGGTGATGGTAACCGGATTTTTGATGTCCAATCCATGAAATTAAAATTAAAGAATATTGGCGATGAGGTTCCATATGAACTTGATGATTTGCTACAAACAGTGTTATTGAGATGATTATATATCAAATTTTGCATCCAAATTATTCTTATTAATGGCTTTATGACTATATTAATGTTTTTTTTTTCTTGTAATTATGATTGTAATTTCCAGTCTTTGATTTAAATTAATCCACATCCATGAACCGAATATATATAATCACACATATTATTCTAGAATGTTGAAACATGAGTACTAAGAGAATTCCTTTTTAATCTTATCCAAAAGATCATTTATTCTTGGAGCCATTAATGGTTGACCAGATTTTGTTCTTTGTTTCAATTGTTCCTTTCTTTTCTCTCTTTGAAATTTCTTCTGTTCGATAATTTTGGATCTTTCTTCAGATTGCTTTTGTCTTTCTAATCTAGCGTTTTCTCTTCTTTCCTTTGCTAAAGCAGTTCTTTCTTGGAATGTCATTGGTTTACCCTTTTGACGATATTGTCTCTGGTCAGTATTGTTGTTATTATCATCACCATCTCTATTGTTGTCATCACTATGTTTGTAGTTGTTCTTTTCATCATTATATCTGTCATCATGTTCTGTGCTTTTAGAGTCTTTCTTTTCAGGTATCACTTCACCTTCTTTCTCTAATTCTTTGAAGTATTTCTTTCTAAGTCTGGCACGATGTACTAAAGATTTCTTAATATCTCTATTTATTGATTCCTTACGATCAATGTATTTATTTGAGTTTGAGTTTCTTGAATATGAGTTACTTGACTTTGAGTTTGGGTTTGAGTTTCTGGAGTATGAGTTACTCTTAGAGAACGTTCTAGGTTTTGAATCACCAATAGCCATGATTGTATAGTTTATATGATTAAGGTTGGATATAAGTATCTATTCAAAAGAAGAATAAAATATTGAAATACCAATAATGAGATGAGCTCATAAGATATTTTTTTTTTTGATTCCCGCACGACTGCCGAGGGTTCGGAATTGACACTGATAATTCTGTGCAGACTTACTTTTACAATTTATAAACTTACGTACGTACCTGATTATTACCAAGGTAAAAGATGGATATAATTATTTTCCTATGTATGACAAGCAATTATCTATACTTGCTTTTGTCTTTTTTTGTTTTCCTTCTTTTCAGTTGTCTTCTCTTGAGGAGATGGGAATATAAAACTTGTATTGGCGACAGTTTCACCATTGACCAACATTCCCACATATGGTTGAATATTCCATTCTAATTTCAGTGTTGCTTGTTTGTTATTGAATGATTCTTCAACATCCCATACAGAGTATTTTGAACGTTCATTGTGAATATCTAAATTGGCTTTATCCTTTGAAGTAATGATTTTATCCCAGTAGACCACTTTGTTTGAAGCAGAAGCATCTTTTGGAGATCCTGGATATTCAGCAGTAAGATAAACAAATATTTGTTTTGTGTTCCAATTGAATAATGGCGTTAGATCTGCTTCAAGATCAAAGATCAATTTTGAATTTTCCTTTGGTCTGTTTGAGGAGGCACCAAAAGTTCTGCTATGTTTGATTGTAGCAATTCTAAATTTTGGTATTGATTAGTTAGTATACTGCATTAGTGATATCACTGTAATAGTAGTATCGTTATCTGTGTGTTTTTGTCAGAATGATTACTCACGGTTTGATGTTTGATATTATGCTTGGAGTGTTGAATGCATCCAAGAAGTATAGTTGTGACAAGGATGAGAGTGCTATAAATGCTGATATGAATCCCGTCAATGTCAATGCGTAGTTGATGACGGTCTGGCCTCTTTGAAAGAAGGAGAACATTGTAGTTATTGGTTGTTGTTTTGTTGTAATGGATTATGTGTAGTATCGATTCAACACGTAGTTGATTTTCAGCTCAATATTTTGAGAAACCCACCGAGGGTATTTTAATCACGTGATACAAGTCGGAATTCAAAATAAATAACTGCTGACATAATCCATTACCTAATATGACGTAGACTTTGGAGAGGGCGGTAGAACTTCGTAGAAGCAGATCTGCCCAGCTGCCCAGCCGAGTGTTCTAAAATTATTCCTTCCAGGCTGGGCAGCTAGGCAGGGCGGGCAGAGATGAGCTGAGCCTAGAACAGATCAACGTAAGCAGAACGTAAACAAAGCAACAGGCAAATACCAAAATAACCAAAATAACCAAAATAACCAAAATAACCATCTCCTTCTCCTTCTTCTTCTTCTTCTTAAAACCTCCTTATAATCTACAAACAAGCACATCTACACATCAATCAACCACTGAAGACCCACCATCCACAGCCAGCACTCCATCAACACCACCTCCATCCTGACACACCGGACTCGTCTCCACAGAATCGTCTTTGTCTGCTCTCAAAACAACAACACAAAGCCAAACCATCTTCAAAGCAAAGCAAAGTAAACGAAAGCAAACCAATTCAAATGACTTCAACAGCTCACCCTTCACCCAGTCTCATCAGTCACAGCAACTCAGTGGGATACTTCAACCTGCCCTCTCCCTCTGCCAAAGACGCTCCACAGAGAAGAGGCTCAACGAAGAAGAAACCGCCTTCTCTGGACATTTCACAGGCATCAATGGCCCTGCTCAGTCCTTCAATGCTGTCACCACCCTTCTCTCCTTTCAAGATGTCTGCCTCGACTGCCAGCAAGTACAGTGACTTGAGCTCACACGAAATCACAGCAATAAATTCCATCGAAGAGCTTTACGCCTGCACATCAACATCTTCAGAGACCCCAGAATCACCAGATCATCTCATTATTGATTTAAGACCTTTCAACCAATACTCTATATCAAGATTAAAAGATGCACTCAGTATATGTGTCCCATCCACTCTACTAAAGAGATCCTCTTTCCAACTTAGTAACATCTTCAGAACAATGAATTCAGCTCAAGGTGACATTCTCAACTCAAAACTATCAAACACAACACCATTGAACATAATATTCTATGATAATGACTCAACTTTTGCCAAATGCTCATCTCATGTCTATCAAATAATAAAGAAGTTTGAAAAGGATAAAGATACTTTCAATAAATCAATCTCTTTATACTTTTTGAATAAAGGGTTCAGTGCATTGGTAAACTCAAACTCACAAATTGATCAAATACCACAAGAGCAACATGCCTCGTTATTTGATTTCAACAGTCTAGTGGAACATAAGAATGATAATAATGCAACAACTTTATCGGATTTCAAATTACCAAGTTCATCATCAGCATCTACATCTTTCTTGAACTCAATCAAGAGAAATCAATCTGCATTACCCTTTGACATACAAGAACAACACTTAAAATTCATTACTCCTCAATACAAAGACATTTCAAAATTACCAAATTGGATTCAAAGATGTTTATCAAGTTCAGATATCGTTCAATCTATTGCTAATAACTTCCAGAAGATTGAATCAATGGAAAATATGAGAATTGTTTCCATGGTTAATCCTAACACAACATCAATTTCAAACGTTAGTATCAATACAATGACCAAATCACAACAACAACAACATAGTCCATCAGTTTGTTCACCAAGTGCACTTTGCCCCTGTTGTGATGAAGTGAATTATAATTTGATCAATGGAACAGATTATGGTTTCAAAAATAGATACCCAAACATCCTACCATATGAACATTCAAGAGTTAAATTATTGCCATCACCAATAACACCTTTCCCTTCAAGCGCTAACTCAAGTACAACAACACATGCATTACCATCACCATCTAAATTTGATACGGAATTATCTCCTCATGAATGTCATCAACTGCAACCTTCATCCAGTAACCTGACCGTCAAGAACCCATCAACAACAGCATTGAAGCCTTTACAAGATGATTATTTCAATGCAAATTTCATAAATGTTCCACAAATAAATCCTGATCTTCATTATATTGCCACACAGGCACCATTACCATTTACAATTGATGATTTTTGGAAAGTGGTCTGGTATAATGAATCTGAAGTCATTGTATCATTAACAAATTTAGATGAATATGGTGTCAAGAAATCAGATGTCTATTGGGAGAAAGTACCAAATGTGGAGTTATTACAAGAGATTGATAACTATAAAGGTATTTCAAACCTTTCTGTGCGTAAGTTGCAAATAACAAAGAAGAAACACAAGAGAATAGTTCACCAATTACATTTCAAAGATTGGCCTGATCGTAATGTCACTGATACAACGGGATTATTGAAATTGATTGCAATTAAGAATGAATTTGTGACAAATATTCAAGCACCTGTGCTTGTTCATTGTTCTGCAGGTTGTGGAAGAACAGGAACTTTCATTGCAGTAGATCTCATTGTCAGTACTTACAATTCGAGATCTCACGATTTGTTGAATAGCAAGAATACAGAAGAGGAAACATTCAAAGATCATTCAAGATCATCTTCGTTGGATGGTATCATTGATATTTGGAATACTGATATGGATTTAGTTTATTACACTGTCCAACAATTAAGAAAGCAAAGAATTTCAATGGTTCAAACATTGATGCAATTTATGTTCTGTTATGAATCAATCCTACAATACTTTTATGATCATGAACCTGCAGAAAAGGATTTGGTTATGAATTAAAGTACTTGAAATATCATCTCAATTCCTCCATCATGATACCATAAGACAGTGGGCTGGACCAACATGTATACGTTTTTTATTTATTTTATATTGATTATGGCATCGAATGTTAATACATATATACTGATCTTCAGTTCATGATGTAGCTGTCAATAGTTTGAGCTGTGTATAAATAATTCAATGAGTGATAATTTGATATTCAGATCCTTAGCTTCTACGAATAAGATTTTATTATAATGCAATGCTAGTCATGTATTTATTGTGTTTGTAAACTCATCTAGATAACAAGAGAACTATCTTTGATTGATTTGATAGACAAACAATTCAAAATTATCAACTAGGTTTTTATCCATTCTTGAAATCAAAGTATTGAAATTTCCATCACCAATCTTAACCTTTAATGAATTTAACGAATTCTTTATATAATCTCTCAATGCCAAATTGAATATTGGATCATTATAAGATAACAATTGTTGATATCTTAGATATTCTCCAGTTTCCACAATCTCCAATTGATTATTATATCTGGCATCATATAAACTTTTCTTATGATATTTCTCACAATCGCCATTAGAGGATTCATTAGTCTCTTCTAAAGCAGTTATCCAAAGACTGGCCAATATGGAAAAATTACTCAGGAATATCTCCTCACCAGTACTTAACAATGCTGTAAGAGCCAATATATGAACTTTTCTCAATGCTGGTTCAGCAATAGAGGAATCCATTGACGTATACCATTTGTTCACCAGCTTGTTCAGCATTGTACGGATCTCATTGACGTCATTGTCATAGTTGTTGTAAAACACTTGTAGAAAATTCTCAGGGTTGTAGTAACAGAAACGCGCAATGACCAAGAATAACTGACCAACAACAATTGGACTCTCGTCATCATTCAGTATTATTGCCAAGAATGATTTGAAAACACCTGCTTGGACAAATTTAGTCAATAAGAGTTGAAATTTATTGATATCTGAGTAGCAATGTAAGATCAAAGAATCCAATAATGACATCAGGATCGTATGAGAATCATCACGTAAACCAGACATGAATTCTGCAGTTATTTTGAAAACAGATGTGATAGATTCAGATTCGATAAGGAATAAATCAGGAATCAAGATGACATAACTTCTTAAAATGGTTAATATGACAGGTAGGATCTCTGTATGATTCATCAATGCATTATTGAATAATTCTTGAAAATCAACAACTAATGTATCATTCAATTGTAAAGATTGAGTGATAGGGAAAGTTTCCAAGATACTAGCCCATAGGTCATAACCATCTTCAGCTAGTAATGTATAACATTCTGAGTTTGGCGAACAACATGCTTTGATTAAAGGTAATGATGCACCCCATATCAAATTAGAATTATCATTCAATGAGATTGTTGCATTTTTCAGAATTCTTACTAATTCAGTCTTCAAAATCATTTCATTATAATCGTTTGAATAATCCCAAAAGAATGGGAAAAGGTTCAATAATGGTTGTAATTCTTGGATTTCAATTGCAGGAGTAACCACTATCAAATCTGAAATTGTACTTAAAACAAATTTCTTGGATTCAGTTAATGAAAAGTTTTTAGCAAGTGAAATCAAATGTGATAGATATGTTGAAAGGAAAGGTTTGAACTCAATATTATTGAAATCCCAATCATTAAAGATGGTTTTTAAAGTTTTGATTGCAGTTAATTGAACCACTTGATCATGATATTGACATGAATCATGATCCAGCAAGAATGTCAAGAGTTTGAATATATTTCTTCTGTTTTCTTCATTAATGACATCATAACTAAACCATTCATTGATGACTAGACATACTCTTCTTTTCAAGACTTTATAATTTTCTGAATCAGTATTAGCAGCTTCTGGTAAGAATATATTGACTAATAATGAATTGAAATCAACCTTATCACTCAATGAATCTGAGCATAATTGTAAGACTGTAAATATACCATCTTTTAGTAAAATACTATTTATTGAGTGATCATTTGCATTAGGAAGGTCATTCTCAATTCTGTACATTATATGAGCGCTTAATAGATCTTTTCTTAAACTCGTCAATTCCTTGAAGAATTTCTCAGCACGTTGTCTTACTTGATATTCAGATTCACCATTGATATCTTCAATTGCCCATTCTTCTGGTTCCATAACCCATTCTTTCAAGTCAATAGGTCTTAATTTGATATAAGAATCAATCATAATGTCAGCAATTCTAATGACAACTTCATCTTTAAATATTTGATTTCTCACAATATCCAATGATCGTTCCATATCAGCCTTGGACGATCTATTTTTCAATACATGTACTGTGTTTGGTGAGTATGCAAAATTGATTAATTCTTGAAGAATTTGGAAAGTCTTAATGGCTAAGAAATCCCAAACACTCATTTCACCTTCATCTAATGATTCTGATAAGACGTTTCCTGAATTCTTTTCTATAAGTCTCAGTAAAGTAAATATGATATCAGTGGAGCATGAAAATAATAATAAATTGATTGCATTTGAGGAAGCTAATCCATAGAATATTTTAGAATAACGTCTTATAAAAGTTTCCAACATATCACCTGTACCTAAATTTTGATATTTAGTCACCACTATCTGAAAATGATTCAAGATCAAAATCATGAATTCAGAGATCTCTTGTGATGTATAAGTACTTTCAAAGACATTGACAATCATCCTTGTTAATACTTTCAATGATAAATAACTAACTTCCATTAATGTGATTTCCATAGACTCTATCCATTCATTGAAGTAAACAGAGTATAGTTTTATGATGATTGGCATGATTGTTGGCAATTTTGCTTGTAATGCAGGTCTTACTCTTCCAATCTTGGCACCAGCTAGTTCTTTGATTAAACGATTTAAGATCATCAAGATGTTATAAATTTTGATATTGTTTTCTTCTCTTATAGATGTTTGTAATAACACTTCCAATTCGTCAAACAGAGAAGGCCATTCAGATGGAAAATCAAAGCGACATACTCTTGAGATTGCCTGTGCATTCTGAATGGAAAGTTGTCTGTTTGGCTCATCAACCATGTCAAATAGACGATGTCTAATGGATGCCTTTTCATCCTTCGAGATGGCATTGACTCTTGAAGACCTCCAGTACTTCTCAACGCCGTTTTTGAAACTGATGATGGCCAACCATCTTGTCTGCAAGGATATTGACAAATCCACATAGACGGACTGGAAAGAGAGATAATTGTCAGTAAACTCATTTTAAATATCATAAACATCATCAACATTTAACCAAAAGACTTACTTGCAACAGGAAATGGTATCCTGGCTCTTTCTCCCATTCTTTGAGCTTGTTTTCCGCCAATTTCTGGTCTGCGCCCCTCTCAGATCTGTTGGCCTGCTCCAACACAGCAGTCAATGTCAACAAATTCAAACTCATGATTTGGCTCAAATATCAAATATCGTGTCTCTTTTGATCTCTTCGTCTGTTTGGATCATCTGTTAAAATGGTAAAAATTTTATTAACTATGTGGAAACATCCGGACACCAATTGATGTGATAGTACTACAACAACAATAATGGCCATTAACAGCGTATAAATGCGTGGTACATGGGGTATATAAGTGGCTGGTTGGTATATGGTATTCACCAGCTATCTTATGGTGCAAAAATCAAAACAGAATTCGTTCATTTAGTGTCGATTAATGTTGGATAATTCTTGAACATCAATATTGAAAATATTGCTTATTCAACATCTTCTTCATCCTTGACCACAAAGTTCTTCAAATCCTCTGCATCTGTCTTCACCTTCTTCTTCTCATTCCCACTTCCACTGAGACTCTGTAGCAATCCAGCAACGGTATCAATGTTTTCCACTAAGATGTTCCATTGGTCTTCTGTCAGGGAAATTCCCTTCTTTCCAGGCTTCATCTCACCATTGGCATCGTAATATTCTCGAATGTCTATGAGATTGATATTCTTAAACTTTCTTACTGAAACTCTCTTGTTTTTACCTAGCTGTATATCAAGAATTGAGTTGAATTGATGTTAGTATTTCTTGATCTCGCTTTCAATTGTAAAATGTTCAAAATGGCTCGTTCTTTTTCGACATACCTCGATGATTTCATCTGTGTTTGAACCTGTTGCTGCTGCTGTCGACGTTGATAGCTGCGATTCACTTATAGCATCACTTCCTCTCTTAGCCATCTTTATTCTTTGAATTCAAAATATTTCAGTAAAATTCAGTAAAATTCCTTGAAATTGTTTATGTCTCCGAAAAAGATTCCCAGTGAATTTGTTCACTTTGAACAACCAAAACAACTTTAATTAGCTGCTGCTACAAATCTCAAATTTCTCAAGTTAAATATAACAAACAAGCAGATTTCAAGATGACCGTCAAGCCAATTGGACCAGTCAATGTCAACGTATCCAAATTATCCATCTCACAAGCTCCAGATTTGTTGATTGGAGGTGCTGTTTTCAACCATCAATACAACACAGAACCTGAAAAATTACCAGTTGTTGATATCATAAGATTGGCCTTTCAAAATGGAATCACAGGGATTGATACATCTCCATATTATGGACCAAGTGAGGAGATTTATGGGAATGCATTATATTCATTAAGAGAAGAATTCCCAAGAGAAACTTATTTTATCGTGACTAAATGTGGTAGAGTGAAATTAAATGATTTTGATTATGATCCAATATCTATTAGAAATTCAGTCTTAAGATCATGTAAACGTTTACATACTGATTATTTGGATCTTGTTTATTTACATGATGTTGAATTCGTTTCTGTTTTGGAAATTAAAAATGCATTAAAGGAATTAAAAAAGTTGAAATTAGAAGGTGTTATTAAGAATTTTGGTATTAGTGGATATCCTGTTGATTTCTTATATAAGATTTCTCAAGAATCTTTAATTGATTCAGAAATTGGCTCATTAGATGCAATTTTATCATATTCAAATTTAAATTTACAAAATCAAATCTTGAATCAATATATTGATAAATTTTATAATGAATCAAAATTAAAGAAATTATTCAATGGATCAATATTAAGTATGTCATTATTAAGATCAAATGCAACATTAGATTTCCATCCTGCATCAAAGGAATTGAAAGAAGTTTCTTCACAAATAGCTAATGAATTAAAATCAAAATATGGAGTTGAAATGGCTGATTTAGCAACAAGATATGCCATTAGAGAAATGTTGGAAAATTCTAAGTCTAATCATCATCAAAATCAGCAAATCTCTACTGTTTTAGGATGCAGTACTGTTCAAGAATTACAAAGTGCCATTGAACAATATTGGAATGTAAGAGATCAAATAATGGATGAAAAGGATAAAGAAATGGTTGAATATGTATTTGATAGATACCGTCAAGGTAATCATTTGAATGAAGTTTGGTCATCTGGTGTTGATCATTAGATCACTTAGAGCTGTATTTGTTTTCAATAATATATAAGTGACAACTTTATGCCTTCTTTTTATCAGAGGTAGAAGTTGTTGAAGTAGTATCAACTAAAGCATCAAATGAAGTTTCTAATCCCTTCTTTTGTTTCTTTAAAACTTCAATATCTGTTTCCTTTTTTGATAATTCCTTCTTTAAATCTTCAATTGTTTCAGAAGTGGTTTCCTTCTTTGTTATGTTTAAATCTTGATATTTAATCAATTTCTTAATAATGTTTAAGTTTGTAATAATACCCATTGATAAGAATAAAACCATTCCTGATAGATAAAGGTTTCTTTGATTATAAAAGATTCTAGCCATTAAATCACTATTAGCAGAATATGAAGATTTGTAAAAATCAACAGAGTTCTCAGTCTTCAACTTGAACACTCTATTCAAGGAATCAAAAAACATTAATGCTATAAGACCTCCTGATATTAAAGTTGTTGTCTTGACTTCTTTTGAATTGGCCAATTTGGTGTATAATTTGATGATGGATTTTCTGACTTTCAATGGCAATGGCAAAGACAAGACGACCAAGATGGACATTTGGGATAATAAGATGGAGAAGAGGATGTTCATATAAACACTCATTTTCTGTATGATTTATAAATATTTCTATAACCTTGTTTGTTTGTTAAAATTGGTGAATTGGATGAAGTTATGAAATTTCACTTTTTTGGATTTTCAATTTAAAGGCTTTGCCACTTTTTGGAAATTTTGAACATTTTTCATTATTTTTGAACAGTATTCTCAGTATTTTGTTATACGATTGTGATCATATTATCAAGCTAGTGATATTATTGTGATAAGATTCACTCTATCGGAAAGGTCTACTCTTTTTCTACTAGTTTTTAAGCTTATTTTTGAGTCAATGGCTTAAAAGTTGTCAACAATTACTGGTATTTTGGCAATCTAAACTTAGAATTTACAGATAATAAGTCTAATCAATTATTAGTCAATCAATCAATGATTTTATATATTAGTTGTAATTTTTGATTTTATTATTTGTGATTTTGAGGTGGTTTGGTTTGTTCTGGTGGATTGATTGTGTCTATATTTCGAATAAAAATTGAGTTATTGTAAAAAGAAAGAGAATAATCAGAGTCAAATGACAAATGACTTTAAAATGCACCTAGATAATCTTCCTTTATACTACCAATGGCATATATGGCATTTACATCAGCTCTTGTACCCACTATTTTCAATCTTACTTTTGAACCTTTTTCAATAAGTTGATCTTCAGAATAATATGATGGAGGATTTGAGGTAGGATTATGATTCATGTCAGAAGGTATTAAACGATCAGATACAAACACTGTCAATGGTCCCACATCAACAAAGAATCCCAATTTAGAAACAGAAGATACCACCCCATCAACAACTTCACCTTTGAATGGTTTCCAAACAACAGCACGATATTTGACTTGGAACTCTGCAGACCCGTCAGAAGGTATGATTTTCCCCTTGCCTATGTCGATGGACATACAGTCCAAGACACACATTATATAACCAAACTTACCAGTACAAGAACCCTCTACTTCATTCAATAATTTTGTTCTTAGATATTGTTTCATTTGAGGGCCAAAATAGGATGGATGTAGTGTCAGATTCAACGACAGATCTTTCAGGAAAAACATGGTATATGGCTATTATTATTATTATTATTATTATTATTATTATTATTATATTAAGATGGAAAGGAAAGGAAAGAAGAGTCAATTGCAGCAACAAAAATGAATGAATCCCTCAACAACAACTTTCAATCTTTTCAGTGATTTCGATTTCTCTGTTTTTGATTTAATTCAAGAACGAAAAAAAAAAAAAAAAATTGGTCAAATTGAAATCCGGGTAAATTTTCAAATTTTGATACGTTCTTATACCTTGATGGATAATCTTACAGGGTTATGACTAGTGAGAGAGTATGTCTGGTGTCAATATATTCATATCACACTTTATATATAGAAAGAATTTATACCATATCAAAAAAAAGAATCAAAAACGTATGTAAAGTAGTTGTTGTAAAAGGTAAAATAGTAACAAGGACTGAAGAAACAATCATGAAACCATTGATAAATAACCTCTTATTTAGCCCATCTATGTTGTTCTGTAACACCTTCCCATGTCTTTTCTGAATACCCTAGTTCCTCCTTCACTTTCTTTACAGTTTCAGCATCACCGGTATTCTTTCCTAAATTATCACTAATCTTAATGGCTGGATTCCCATTGGCTTCTGATAATTTGATAACAATGTTTAAAGGTTCAGATTTAATACCAGTTGTTAATTTCTTGAAATCATTTGTTAGATTAGTACCTATACCAAAGATTGATTTCAATCCAACTTCATCAGCCTTGGACTTATATTTTTTACAATTTTCCACATTTAATGAATCTGAGAAGCAAATTACTTTGGAATATTTTGGATAACCTAATGATTCATAATGTTTAGCCATCTTTGTAGCATATTGTAATGGATCACCAGAATCTTGTCTAACACCAGTATAATAATCAGTCAATGGTTTATCAAACATCTTTAAGAAATCATCAGTACCAAAAGTATCAGTCAATGCTAAACCTGCATTTGCCTCACCAAATGTCTTGATCCAATATTCAAGAGCTAATTTATTCGCATGTTTATAATCTTGAGAAATAGCAGCAATTCCCATGATCCATTCATGTGCCACTGTACCAATTGGTCTTAAATTGAATTCTTTAGCTAATAATACATTTGAAGTACCAAGAAATAGTTTTCTTTTAGGATCATCTTTATCTAATGTATCAATATAATCAACAATTCCCTTTATAATCAATTCTTGTACTTCAAAAGATCTTCTTCTTCTTGTTCCGAATTCTGAGAATGCGATATTTGCATCAAATAATTGACTTGTCTTTGATTGAATCTGTTGATATTGACCATCCAAACTCCAATCTTGATCCACAAATATGAAATAAGCCTCAGATACTAATGCCAATAGGGGGATCTCATAAAGAATAACATCTTTCCAGTTCCCATGTACTTTTAAATCTAATTGTTGATCTTGAGTGAAATGAAGAACAACTTGTTCCCTTGGAGATAATTTGAAACCTTTCATGAATTCGAAATAAGTCTGTGGTAGATATGGAACAGCCCTCTTCAAATAGGCAATGTCATCATCAGTGAAGGTCAAATCAGCCAAATATTCAATCTCCTTTTTTATCCATTCAACAGCCTTATCGTTGAACTTCATGCTGGGAGTTCTGTTGGTGAAGTTGTACCAAACGACAGCCTCTGGGAAGTTTTCGTGGACGGCAGCATGCATTGTGATCTTGTAGAGATCTGTGTCTAGAAGGGATGTGATGACTCTTTCAGGGATCTTTGTAGCCATTTTGATTTGTGTTTGTGTTTGGATTTTGGATTCAAAGTGGTTAAAATTGAAGAAGTTGTTATTTTTTTGGGTTATACAGGCTTATAAGAAATGCTGAGAATCTGAGATTTATTTGAGATCATGATGATTTTTATTTCAAGGTTAATGTTAGTATTATTATATTGTTAAGAGAATAGCTGGAATCACTCAATTATAGATAGTATGGCTGTTTTATCTAGATATCTGTATCTCGATTCTCATGGTAGTATAATATCGTTAACTATGGTGATTACGTAATCACTTCAATATTGAAGATTTACAGAAAGTTTTGATTACAATTTGATCAAAAGGTATATTGCAAGGTTGTAGTAGTTCTCTTTCTTTCTCTATATATAATGCTAAGAGTATCAACTGATCACTTGCATGACACGGTCAAACAGTGTCTCCAATTGTGTGCTGTCAATACTCTCAAACAAATTGTTGAAAGAATTGATATCCAAATGCTTGTTGAATCCATTGATCTCATCACCATCATCTTGAACCTTCTTACTTGAATTGGAGGTAATCAATTCACTAGCTGATTGGGCATTTTGTAATAATATACTCATCTCTTCGGCAAATTCCATGCTTTGAGATTCCAAATAATGAGAATCTGAAATCTTTGTTGTTGAAACAATACCAATCTTAGAATTGATATCAATAAAGATGAAATCACTTTCATGATTCCATTCAATGGCTGAAATATAATCGGAATGATCTCCAATATAAATAGGATTTCTTGAAATTGGATTGAATATCAATACTTTTGAATTCAATTTTTCTTGTTTAATATTATAATAATTCACCACAATAGCAATAAGATTCTTATTATGATCAATTGCAATAAGATTTTCTCCATTCTTTGGTAAATTACAACTTATTAATAATTCATTCTCTTCCATTGTTAATAAATTGAATGATTTTAATGAAGTCTTTGAAAGTATAATCAAATTATTATCAACAATATCTAAATGTCTAATTCTTGAACCAATAATATTATTCAATGTTGATTTAATGTTTTCATCATCTAATTCTTCAAATGTATCAGTATCAATAGTTACAATAGCTTCATCAAGACCTAATAAAATCAAACTTGAATCTAATGACCAAGTCAAACTTATAGAATTTGAAAAGATACCAGTACTTGGTTTCAATTTCTTTAATGACCATGAATGAATTTGACCATGATTTGTACTTGATGTGATTGGTCTCCATAATCTAACACCACCATTACTATCAGCAGATAAAAATGCCAACCCCTTGAAATATGATGATGGAGCTGGAATGATTGATAAGATCGGTACGTTTAATCCATGTGGGTTTATGATTTTAGTAACTAATTCCCATGATGATGAAACTGGTGCAATAGCCTTTGTACCAGTAGTAGATACAGATAATTGTTGTTGTTTAAATTCAACAAATCTCCATATTTTCAAGACATGTGTAACATCATCTTTTGATAATAAATTATCAATTTCACCATGTTTCATAACTTCAACAGTAGCCATCCATTCACCATCATTTGTGAATGTAAATAATTTAACAAATGGATCTTTTAAATTCTTTTCACTTCTTACTTTACCAATTTGTAAAGTATCTGTAATCTTTTGATTTAAATATTGTTCATTTTTATTAAAATCATAAATTTGAAGATTTGATCCATTAATGAAATATAATTGTTTTGAAATTGGATGAATTTTAAAATTACTTGTGAAATCATATTTTAACTTGGTAACGTCAAAATTGTCAGAATTAGATGTGGATGTGGATGTAGATGATGTAGATGATGTGGATGATGTGGATGCAGACTTCTTTAATTGTTTGTATAATTTCTTTATGTTTGATAATGATGAGTTATAACTTTGGATTGGACCTTGGATTGATAATCTTGATTGAAGATCTAATGCTGATAAGACTAATCTTTCTAAATGTTCCTCCTTTGAATTTAATAAAGATGATGTATTGTTATTGATTGAACTATCTTCATTGATGATATCAGTTTGAGATGTTGGGTTATCTAATCTTAGAGTTAATTCATAATATGATTCATTTGTATGATTAATCTTTACAATTTCACCATTTAATCTTGGTAAAAATTGTTGCTTTTCAGTATCTAATTGCCAAAATACCAATACTTTTTCAAACCCACCACTTAATAGATAATTATTATCCATTGAAAATGAAACGGATTGAACAGAATCAATATGCCATTTTAATAATCTATTTTCTAAAGATGGATAAATTAAATGAATTGTACCAGAACGAGTACCAACTGCAATAGTGGTATTATTTGAAATGGCTAATGAAGTAATGAATGCCTTATATGCGAATGGAATTGTATGAGATTTGAATAATTCTAAATCAATGATGGTGAATTCTCTTTTGGAATCGAATTTACTTAATAATGCTAATTGTTTTTGATCTGTTGATGATTGAAATAAAATGACATTTTTAATGGATGTTAATTCTGTTGAATTAAAAATATCCTTTTCCTTTGTATATCTAATGATTGTTCTTGTATGTGGTTTGTTTGATTCTTTACCAACAATTGCTAGTATTTCAGTTGATGAGTTTGATAATGATAAAATGCTCAAGATGGAATCATGTGAAGTTAATTTCAATTTGAATCTATTAATGACAGGATTTGTTAATTTCTCCTTCCAATTGACAACCAATATTTCACCGTTTGACAAGAATAGCCAAATCAAATTGTTATCATCATTGTCTAATTTGATATCAACCAAGGAATTATCGTCCAAATTGATGTTATTGACATTGTTAAATTTAATTGATCTGATACATTGTCTTGTTGATATAAAGTATACCTTGATCTGGTTGTTGAACGGTATTATGTAGTGGTTTGCGTCTGGGGTGAAGAGTGCGCCGGTGGCCAATGGCTGACCCCCTGACACGACAGACAGTCTGTACTCTTGTGCAACAGTCATGGTGATGGCGCTAAGTTGATTTGAAAGTTGGATTTCAAAGAGAGAAACTTGTGCCAATTTGGCTCATCTCGAAATGAAAATTTTCAGAATAAAAAAAAATTAAAAAAAAAAAAAAAAAAAAAAAAAAAAAAAAACAACAAAAAAAAAAAAAAAAAAAAAAAAAAAAAAAAAAAACAAAAAAAAAAAATCAAAAAAAAAATAACAAATATCAAAGATCCCAGACACTTTAAACATCTCAACTTCAACAAACTCATCACATTTCATCCTACACAGAAGAGGGCAAACGCTGCACACATATTCTACAGCTATACCTTTATATTGCTACTCACTATCTTTGTTTCTGAGGCCTATTAATCAACTTATATCGCAGCGTCAAATCTCACTAGAAAAAAACAACGAGCAAAAATATGGTCTTGAGTATCCTAAAACTCACAAGCAACCAACCAAAACAGGACCAGCAACAGCCAGTTCAGGGTCCTAAGAGATCCATGTTTGGTCTCATCACATCTCTATGCCAATACATCACCAACATCAAGATTTTTGATGCTGTCTTGCCAAAATCCTCAAACAATAGCGCTTCCAATTCTGACAGCAAATTAGGGGTCAAAACCTCGGGAAGCACTGACAATGTTGAATCTCTGTGTAAACCAGATCAAACTTCAACTCCATCAACTGCTAACAATGATTTCTCATCAACTGTTGGATTGTTCCCAAAGACTATCTCATACAGCTTTAATTTGACTTCTTCTGCCATCCCTTGCTCAACTAATGGAAATGAGTCAACTAAATTGGTAAAAGTGGAAAACACTGATGGCTCAATAATCTGGAAGTTTGACCACACTACTGATAATGACGCCAGTAATAATAATAATAATAATAACAATAATGTGACTTCCCCATTCTTGACTTCTACAGGCTCTACAATCTCAGCAAGTGATGATTATTCACCAATACATTCCTTGAATTATCTTTCAAGCTTAAACAATAAGGCCAATGTCAATAATTCAACTGATGCCAAGATTGTCGCTCATGATCACCATAACCTTGATTCTACGATAACTTTGTCTAATAAAGTCTTGTCAACAAATTCGTCAGATCTTGACTCAACAAACTCATTGGAAGAAGATTTGAAAAATATCCCTGATTTACCAAACCCAGAATTCTTTGACCTCCAGGCCGACGATTCTGATGATGAAGATATACGTGACCACAGTGGATCATATGACGATGAGGACGAAGACGAAGAGCTTGATAATTCTAGTATGAATGATGAAGACTCCAAGGAATCCAGTCCCTCAATCTTAGGAAGTTCACCAAACGATAGCGATATGTTGAATAACAGAAACATCAAGGTCAAGAGCTCAAAGTCATCACGCTCAAAGAGTAAGAAGCCTGAAAAGACCTATATTTGTGAATACTGTAATGCTGAGTTTAGAATCCGTGGTTATTTGACAAGACATATCAAGAAGCATGCTCTTAATAAGGCATATAAATGTCCATTTTATGAAGAAGAATCTGAAAACAAATGCCATCCTACCGGTGGATTCTCAAGAAGAGATACTTACAAGACACACCTTAAGTCAAGACATTTCAAATATCCAAAGGGTACTAAATCTCAACAAAGATCTTATACAGGGGGTAAGTGTGGTTTATGTAATCAACCTTTTGAAAGTAATGAAGATTGGATTGAAAAGCATATTGAAAATGGTGAATGTGAAGGTTTACCAAGAGGCTATCATGGCAGAATCAAAAACTCAAGAAGAAAAAACAATGTTGAAGATTATCCATTGAAGCCAAATTCAACAGTTCCATCAGTTCCAAATACCAATAACCATACTATTGTCAGTCCTTTGAACGGCTCAGCTTCTCCAATGTTGGCTCAGAACGCGTCCACTGTCACTTCTAGCTCAAATACAATGAGTGTGGTGAATTCTTCATCGAATACACCATCTTCATCAACTTATCATTCCTCATTATCTCCAGAATTATCAGTCCCATCATTCAATAAAGTACACCAACATTTAGAGAGCAATTCAACAACTCAACAACAAAGACCAGTGTTCAATCAATCATTAGCCTTGAGTTCCAACACAAGTGTCCTTTTATCCCAATACAACAGCCAACAATATCAACAGTTTAACAATTTAAACAATGCATTTTCATCTCCTTCCCCTACCACAATCCCTCCACAAGATCAACAACAACAACAACCACATGATGAATTTACCAAATTCATGTTCCCATTATCATCATATGCCACATCTGACAGCAATAACAATGTGAATAGTAACTTTTATGATAATCATCATGAATATGATAACAATGATGAATACTCATTAGATGTTGAACAATCTACATTATCATTGAACAAAGGTACAGTTAAAAATACCATGAATATGAATCATCGTGATAGTTACAACTATCATCCTATTTCAATTAGCGGATCTGATTATTATTGATCTAATTAAGTTGTCTGTTGTTGTTTCAATGACTGTCTAATAGTGACGTCTTTTTTTGTCAGGCGTTCAGCTGGTTTATTGGTTTTCATCGTTATTGTCTGTTTGTTTGTTTGTTTGTTTGTTTTGATAATGCTTCTGTTCAACTCTGTGCTCTCTTTGTTGTTATTTCGTTTTTTGCTGGTTTTGCTTCATTTTGTCTTGATTTAGTTGGTTTCCTTTGTTAACTTTATTTGTGTTTTTTTTTTCAACGTTTCATGTTCTTTCTTTACTATAATCTTTGGAGTTGTGGTAAACATTCACTTGTTTATATATCATCATTGCTTTATTTTACTTTTGTCCATTATGTATTATTTCCTTTCATTGATTTTCTGATATATATAAGATGTTATAGTCAGTCAATTGTTCAACTTTAGTCGGTGCTTTAAATTCATTCTTTTTGTTTACAGGTATTTATTATAAATGATAGTAAAAATTAATCAAAGACTATCATAGTAGTAGTGATCTGTATTAATGTTGAATATTTCCAAGCCTATTATAATCTCGTGATGAATATTATTAAAAATTAATACTAGCCGAGAATTGACAATTATTATACTGTATTATCCTACGAGGCAAGATTGTATGTTGAGATCGATTAGAACAATTATATTTATATTATTGTTGCAAATATATCGACATAAGATAATATTGACAACAAGCTTGAAACACAATATCAGGTATTTTAAATAAGTAATAGAACAAAAGCTTGAACAAGCTGGTATGAGATTGTAAAGTAAATAGAAAACAGCGCTAATAAAAACATATATGTAGAAACTTGGAGTAATCCCAAAGCTGTATTGATGTAGAAGAAAGTGTTTTGTGATGGCAATGATCATAGAAAATCAAGTGATATAATGTCAGTCAATAAGAGATCAAGGGCTTGCTGGTTGGTGTTAATTTGCTTTGCTTGTTGATGCAATACTTTTAATGACAGATTGAGTTCTCTTGTACTTCTTCAAACGACAAACAATATTTGAGCTTTCTAAATGAGCATTGCAACCATACCAGCAGCTATTGCTGCAATAGCAACACTTGGAGCTGCATTAACGGCAAGCCCAGAAGACACAGAGGTTGATCCGTTTGTTGTGTTGGCAGCCAAAGTGGAAAGAGGCATTAGAGCTAATAAGGCGAGTGATTTGAATTGCATTGTAAGAAGATTAAGTTGTTGTGATTCTATTTGGTTTTAATCTGTTGTAAGATTTAATATGCTTATTTGATTGATACTAACGTGGGTTGTTTGGAAGAATAAGAATTATTTGCAACATTTCACTCTCTTTATATAGGGATGACTTTGCCATCTCGTTATCATTGAGACTGAAATTAATGGTATCAGAGTCTTTTCTTTTTAAACTGCATTGGGCTAATATTGGGTAAAATAGCATTGCCAATTACCTATTTGGGCTAATTAAGATTGCTACTTTATATCAAAAAGGATTATAGATATTTCTGATCTTGCTGAACCAACTATTTTTAGTAAAATTGTGTCAATAATGTCAAATTAGCAATGTTGGCTGAACCTGCAAAAAAAAAACAGCACATTGACCTAGCATCATCAAGTGTATCAAGTCTAGTATCAAGTGATATGATAAACAGTACTAATGAGACACACGTTTCTAATTTCACTTCGAATTCATACCTTGTTTATTACAATATTATGAGAGTTATGCTTGAAATCAGCAAATTGATATCGATCATAACAGTATGATATTGAAGTACAGAATCCTGAATAGCAGTATCCTCTTGATCTTCTATAGTCTATATTATTTGTGCTTTTCAATTAATTTTAACCCAGGCTGTGTCTAATATATAACGCCTGTCTTCTTACTTATGATGTGTCCAGACTCCATACACACGTCAAATGTACATCACCAATTCAAACTTATAAAGAAATATCAGTTGATACAAATTTAAGATGTTGCTGTTATCAAAGAAGGTAACCACCATTCACACCCTCGGTAAATTGTCAAAATGAACCAATTATGCTACTCAACACTTAACATCCTCATGAGAAAATAGAACTGTCTCTTGACGTTTAGCTGCTACAATGTTCATTATCACCAACATGACAATTTAGTTAGTGCTCAGAAATACGCAACAATCTCATTTATGCAGCGTAATTTTCAGTCTTAACTTAAGAGAAAAATTTGAGCGCTTCTTTGGTTTCAGTAGCAAATGAAGCATCTCACTTCAAAGACAATAACCACAATTTACACAACAATGTCTGAACTTCATGAGCTGTGCGAGTTCAAGACAAGACCAATCTCAGAAGAGTATTTTACCCAGCTGAAATACTTTTTGGAAAACGGGATCCCAGCCACATACACTGTCGAGGAGGTGGTGAACTTTGAGAATGGGATTGAGCAAGATGTCAATGATCTCAGTTCTACAACAACACCACTGCATCTAATCATGAGAAACATACCCTTGGACCTCACAAGCGATGAAACCAAAGTCATCTTGAATATGATTGATGAACTATTCACATATGGTGCTGGTTGGAATTTGGTTGATAATGAAGATTTGACCCCTGGTGATGTCTTATATAAAAGAGATTTACAAGATTCAATCTTTTATGAGAAAATGGTGGAAGCTGGTGTGAGAGCTGAGCTATTATTGAGAAAGTTGAACGATAATAATATTGAATTTTTATCAGATTTCGAGGAAATAGAAGAAAAAGACGGATTGACTGCAGATCAATTAGCTGCATTGGCTCAACAGCACGAGAAGGAAATTCAAGAAGTAAATAACGATAATAATAATATTGAAGTACCACCAAAGGAAAATTCCCAACAAATAGAACAAGCTACTCCAACTCCTGAACAGCAAAAGGCATTTCAAATTGCTCATGATGAAATCGTTAATGACCCTGCACAAAATCAACAAGCTTACCTAAAGACAAAATTAGAATATGTCAATGATGCATTGGTAACCAAAGATAACAAAGATGGTGTCATGATGCAATGGGAAGATCAATTGATGAAGGCTGGTTGTGAAACAATTTTCAAATCTACTTTAGAATTAAAGGAAGGTGATGAAGATTTAGAAGAGATCAATGTCTTAAATATTGGTTTTGGTATGGGTATCATTGATACCATGATTCAAGCAAAGAACCCAACACATCATTATATATCAGAGGCACATCCAGATGTCTTGGCTAAATTGAAAAATGATGGTTGGTATGAAAAATCCAATGTTACAGTTTTAGAAGGTAGATGGCAAGATACATTACCAGAATTACTAAACAAGGGTGTCTTCTTTAATGGGATATATTATGATACTTATAGTGAACATTATTCAGATATGCTTGATTTGTATGATGTAATTGTTGGCTTATTGAAACCAAGTGGGATTTTTTCATTCTTTAATGGATTAGGTGCTGATAGACCAGTTGTTTATGATGTTTACAAAAAAATTGTGGAAATAGATTTGAATGATTATGGTTTGAATGTCACTTATACAGAATTAGAAACTCCTAAACAAACATCTGAAGCATATGATGAAAATGATGATAGTACGTGGCATGGAATCAAAAGAGCTTATTGGAGATGTAAGACTTATTATCATCCAGAAATAAGATTCATTTGAACAAGGTAATTATTTAACAATCAATTTGACAATCTGTAACCAAAGCATAATGTGTAATAAAAAAAAAGTATATGGGCATGGGTTCATCAAATTTATTTAAATAATCAATCTCGTAAAATCAATCTAAATTTTAAACTTTCAAATGGAGGATGTTGATTGGTTTTGGTGAAAGAAACCCAATTTGATCTAATGGTAATTTATGACAATCATAAACTCTCAATTCAAATTGATAAGGCTTTATTTCACGAATCATTCTTTTGATATCTCTAATCAATAAATGATGATCAATTTTAGTCTTCCGTTGTAAAACTTTCACACATTTAGCTTCACCAGCTTCCTTTTCATAGACGTTGAAGACTTCTTCAGTAGAATAATCAACTAATTTGGATGGGTTATTCAGTGCTAAGATAAAATGGGATTTCCATAACCTAAGTCTATCATAAAGGATAAATTCATGCCCATTTACCAAATGTGGTTTGATTTGCTGTTTTATGAAATGAGAGGTTATACCTTTATAATTCCAATCATTAACAAACATTTCTTCTTTACAATCATGAGAATAAGTAACATATTCAAACCTAAGTCTCTTTATCTTTTGCAGGAGATATATGTGTCTATCCAACAACATTGAAAAATTTGTAATTCCCCACATACCAGAAATCAATGTAATACCAAGAGGTAGAAGTTTGTTTGAATTTTGAACAAAATGATCAACAATCATTTCATTTTCATTGTCAAAAGTGGTTATAACAAGCCATATCTCATTGTATAGTCTCTTCAACCCGCATTCGTAAAAAATAGATTTGTTCAGAACAAGTAAATTCAACAGATCTAACTGATTTAGTTGTTGGTATATGAGATCAATAATCTCTGTGGGAAGGTCAAGTATGGAAGTCATTATTGTCTAACATTATCCACTGTGATGACATGGTTTTCACAGTTATAATCAATTCTTTAAACAATGAGGTCTGTTAATGTTTTTCAAAGATGTTGGTTTTGTGTCAGATCTTGTACTGATTCTCAAAATCACGGCAATACTGAAACGTGGATGAGACATTTCACCGATCATCTTGTATCCACAGTCTATAACCATTCACCAGTACATCAATTGTAAGTCATTTGCTTCAAGTAATCCATTCTTGAAGGTGACACCCCTCTGTGTTTTTGTGTAATATCAACCAACTATCCTCTAAACTTTCTTAACACTAGATTTGTAACCTTGTTCAGATCTTCTTCTGAAATAACACTAAACTTATCCCTCTTCTCACCATTACCACCGCCAATAATTGATGACTCCAATATATCATTAGTATTACCATGATGATCAATCTCAACAAAGGAATCAACTGGATTCTGCAAAGAGTTGTTGTCTACCTTTTCCACCAAAGTCTTCAAAAAGAGCAGGTAGTTCAACTTCAGCAACAACTCAGATCCATCATTGGATATAGATAGTTTAGATTTTGACTTTACAGTCTTTGATATATAAGATTTAGTTGTAGACATTTGTGATTTTTAATAGTATTGTTGTCGTTGTTTAATTGAACATCGTAATGTATAAATCTTCTTTGTTTACCTTTTTGTTTTAAAAAACGGTTCGCACACACTGAAAATATTCAGGATTTACCCTACCGAATTTTGATGTGGAAAGGCCAACGAAGCGATACCAACATATTAGGGTATTAGTTACAATTACAAAGGAAATGTGATTAAGTGAATAAGATAACTTGTATTTAAGCCTATATGTATAATTCTAGAGTATTATTCACAGAATATTAATTTTATTTCAAGTTGTAAAATAAAGTATCAAACCTTATCATCTAAACGAGTCACAATCAATATGTCTTTAAACAGCTTATTTGTTGGCAGCGTTGAAGTATTCCTTTGAGGCATCAACTTCTGGCTTGATGGTGGCAGCACCTGGAGTCCAGTTACATGGTAAAACTTCACCATGAGCTTCAGTCCATTGGAAGGCTTCCAATAATCTGTAAGTTTCTTCAACGTTACGACCAACTGGTAAATCATTGATGGTTGATTGTCTAACAACACCGTTTGGATCAATGACAAAGATACCTCTCAAGGCAACACCTTCTTCTTCAATCAAGACACCGTAATCTCTTGATAAGGAGTGGTTGGTGTCAGCAACTAATGGAATGTCAACTGGACCTAAACCACCATCCTTTCTGGCAACATTAGTCCAAGCTAATAATGAGTATTCGGAATCAGTAGAGGCGAATAAGATTTGAGCACCCTTATCGGTGAATTTCTTAGCAGCTTCAGAGTAAGCAATGATTTCAGTTGGACAAACAAAGGTGAAAGCCAATGGGATAAAGGCCAAGACAACCCACTTACCTTCAGCTAAGTATTTTTCTAATGAGACTTCTTCGAATAAACCATCAACGACGGCAGTCTTGGTGAATAAAGGAGCTTTCTTTTGAACTTGGGCAACCATTGTGTATGTATGAAAATGAATTGAATTGAATTGATTCAGATGAAAGGGTAAAAAATCTGTTTTTAAGGGGGGGCGGACGGTGCAGTATTTATATTCGTTCATTTTCAAAGACTGAAAAATTGGCGATGGCTTCTCGAATTCGAAAGCTGACAAAAAGTGGAAAGATTGGAAAGTTGAAAGCGAAATGGGATTGCAATTTGTCTGATTGTTGGATGGAGGATGGAGTGTGTTTGTGGATTGTTGTAGCTGGAATCAGAGAAGGTTTGTCATGGCTTACAAAAGTGGGTTCATCTCTTTTGTAAGCACAATTGGCGATGAATGTTCGTTGTTGGTTACTGTTCATTCTGAGATTCTGAGGGCCTCCAACGAAATCAAGATTTCCCACCCAACAGCGCAAATCGAGAATTCAGTCTTACAAATTTATCACCACAATTGGAGAGGTCTGATCTGGATATATTCACTGGTGTTTTATATACATTGCGACTATAAGTACGTATATATAAACAGTGGTACATTTGTTAAATATGTTGGTCCATTTCAACTCGTGTCTTTCCATAATTTTCCATAGCGATCTGATAGGAACGTTTCCTCTTTGTTGTAGTAATTAAACCCAAATCGGCGACGCCACAGAAAATTAGTTAGGACTGAAAAATACACAGAAATGGACTGATAAATACGCTCAAGGACTTTATAACATCATGATACAAAATTGTTATTGAATACTATATTATACATTAGCTAGGTGAAGTTACTTCATAATTTACCCCTTTTAATCAATGAACCTTGTTTATAAAGATCTTCCAATTCATCTTTGAATCTTTGTCTTGCTTGAATTCTCTTCAATTTGAAAGTAGGAGTTAATACACCATCTTGAACTTTTAATGGTTCAATATCAATATGTAAATTATGAATCTTTTCAAAACCATGTAATTGTAAATCAACAAATTGATTCAATTCTCTTATAAATTTTTCTTTAATTTGTGGTTTATTCAATGTTAATTTCAAATGTTCATGATCTAATATCTCTAATTCTTCATCACCAAAATGATCTTTTAAAAATTGAATACATTGATCAGGATTAATACCAGCAATTCCAACTAAATAATTTTGTAATGAATCACCATGAATGAATAATTGAGTTAAATAATTATTTGTACTCAGATAAAGATTTTCAATCTTTTCAGGTGTAACATATTCACCTTGACTCATCTTGAAGAAATTCTTTACACGATCAATAATGACTAATTTCCCATTGTTATTGACAGTACCAATATCACCAGTATGTAACCAACCATCTTTATCAATAGCATCATTAGTTGCTTGTTCATTTTGATAATAAGATTCAAATACTTGAGGACCACGTAATAAGATTTCACCTCTTGGATTTGGTTTATCATTTATTGAATAACCCATTTGATCAACAGATAAAAAGGTTAATTCTGTAGTTACAGAAACTGGACCAACATTATTACCTTCTAATTTCAAATCAGAAAATGGATAATCACAAGACATGACAGCAAAAGTTTCAGTTAAACCATAAGAAGGAGCAAAACCTAAATTCAAAGTATCTTTAAAATAATTCATTGATTCATTTGAAATTGGGGCACTTGCATAAGTACAATAATCGACATTATCAAATCCAATAATAGATCTTAACTCTTGACATGCAGTATTAGATGAATTAGCTGGATTATAACCTTTCAAAATCTTTTCTAATCTTGT
Organism: Ruyongia ponderosae; assembly: GCA_030582235.1. Taxonomy (NCBI): domain Eukaryota; kingdom Fungi; phylum Ascomycota; class Saccharomycetes; order Phaffomycetales; family Wickerhamomycetaceae; genus Ruyongia; species Ruyongia ponderosae. The sequence goes on along the minus strand of JAKTWV010000009.1, from coordinate 277,219 downwards.
AAATATTCTTGGAACACCAACAAAATAATTTGGCTTTATTAATTTTAAATCTTTGATTAGATTTGAATTATCAGATGATGATGTAAAAGTGATTGAAATTCCTGTTAAAGTTGCCCAAATCATCAACATTCTTTCATAAATATGAGCCAAAGGTAAGAAACTATAACCAGCTAATTGTTTACCATTCAATTTATTGTTTGTAAAATCATTATAACCTTTACTATTAATAGGTATTGGCTTTTTGAAATGAATATAAGATTGAGTCATACCAGTTGTTGCCATTTGATTATTTATCAATACACCTTTAGGATTACCAGTTGTACCTGAAGTGAATGAGATTGTATAAATAGTGTTTGGATTTGGTAAATTAAAGTCTAATGGTAATAAATTATTTTGACCAATTGTTAATACTTGATTGAAATCATAAATGATTAAACCTGAGTCTTTAGATCTTTGTAGTAAATTTGCATCATCTTTATCATTAATGTTGATAGAATCCATTGAAATTAAATGAGTTAAATGATTTAATTTTGAAGAAATATCTAAGATCTTTTCAATATTTGATTTGGAGAGTATTAAGATTGGAGATTTTGTTATGTTTAAGATATAAATTGAAGAATCTTTACCTAAAGTATCATAAAGAGCAACGTTTGGGATTGAATAATCTCTTGAAGCAATGTCAGTGATGATCCATTCGACTCTATTACCACTGTACATTGAAATATTGAAGTTTGGCTTTGTTAATGGAGGTAGGTTATTTGCCTTGTTGTAGATGTTGATGATACCACTACCTAGTTGTTGCTTTAGTTTAGATATTTGTGAATAAGTTTTGTAGTTGATACTAGAATTTGAAGGTGAGTGTGAGATTGTACCAAAGCAGTTGTCATTAGCAAAGATGGTTGAGGCATGATGGAATAGAGAGAATAGAGTGTTGAATTTAGGATGTAGATCTGTTACTAAATGGTCTAAAGATGCAGCATTTCTATAGATGTTTGAAGTTGTCTTTGTATTTGTGTTTGGCAGTTGTTTAGCAGAGTATCTGAGGTTCAGTGGGTATGTGGTGTTGATGTTGTTGAGTGTTGTTGTGAATGTGTTGATGTCATTGATGGTGTTCATCTGGTCTACGTGTTTAGTCTAATTGTGTTGTTGAAATTGAAAGGATACCGCCCACTATTTATATTCGCCATCTAAACAAAACAATGACCAGGAGGGGAACAACAACAACAACAACAAACTTGTCAGTGAATAAACAAATGAATAAATCTGCTCACCATCACGGCGGCTAAGTCTGCTTGTACTCAAAGGGTCCTGGCCTGTCCTCAACATCAACAGAAATAACACCATCAGCCACCTCAGCACCATCAACTCTCAACCCAGCAGTGATGTGGTCTCCCTTCTTGATGGCACCAACCCCCTTCGGTGTCCCCGTCAGCACAATGTCGCCCTCCTCCAAAGTCATCACAGCAGACATCTCAGCCAACACCCTGTTGATAGGGAATATCATCAAACTGGTCAGATCCTCCTGTCTCTTTTGCCCATTGACCTCAAGGTGTAACTCAACTTTGTATGGATCTGGAATCTGCTCTTTTGAAATGAACTTACTTAAAGGCAAAAAGGTGTCAAATCCCTTCCCAATGGACCATGGCAGCCCCTTCTTCTTGGCCTCGTCCTGGACATTTCTTGCAGTCATGTCAATGGCCAATGCATACCCCTTGATAGCATCAATAGCCTGTTCATTGGTGAAGTTGGGATCCAAATTCTTCAAAGTCTTGCCGATAATGACAGCCAGCTCAACTTCATAATGGACAACAACACCCTTAGGAATCAGCACAGGTCCCTCGTTTGGTTTCAAGATAGATGAGGATGGTTTCAAGAAGTAGAATGGCTGTGATGGAGCAGTGTTGTTCAGTTCTTTGATATGGGCATAGTAGTTACGTCCAATACACAGGATCTTGCGTGCCTCCCTGGTGTAGTTGAGTGACATTTCCTGTTGTTGTTCAATTGAGTCTAGTCTAGTCTAGTAGTGGTAGTATAGGCTAGTATAAAGACTTAATAGCTTAATAGCTCAATGATGGTTCAATGGTCAACTGAAAAGACTGAAAAGACTGAAAACATTAATATGATCAAATTGAAAACATTGAAAATATGAAAATATCCAAATCCGTCAACTTTCTCGTCCATTTCGCTCCCGATAAATTTCCATAATTGAATAGCGACAAATGACAAATGGCAAATGGCAGATTCATGACTCATGACTACAACAAGGTAATACTAGAAATACTAGAAATACTGAATAAATCAATTCACTCTATATAATAATAATAATAATAATAATAAACACTCGAATCACTTTCTATTCAAATTCGTATGCAAATGATGCTCTTGAACTGCCAATCCTATAAACCACGCAATAAAGGCAGTGATAACACTAAATATCAAAGCATCATGTGTAGCAAACTCATAAGAATCAATAATAGCATTGGTGAACACTGAAGGTGCACTTCTAATATATTCAGAACTATTCACTGCCCTTTCAATAATCTTACCAATCTGTGCTCTTGTATAATCTGATGGAATATCATATAACTTATTATTCAATGATCTAATCAATTCTCTTTGAAAGATAAAACTAGCCAATGAAACACCAATAGTGGAACCAGTGGCTCTAAATGCATATTGAATAGATGTAGTAGCTGCTTGATGTTCATGTGGTACTGCTGCAATCAATGATAATAATGTGATTGTTAAACTTGAAGCATATCCAAATCCAGGTATAAATAATTGAATATATTGATACCAAATTGGTGTATCTCTTGATGTTAATGATAATGATAACGTTCCTAAAACTCCAATAAATGATATAATCCAAAAGAAATATAAATATTTACCAGTACTTCTCATATAAATACCAGCAATTAATGATCCTGATGAAACTCCAATAAAATTAGAAATGGTTCTAAATCCAACCTCTGTTGGACTCTTATCCATAACACTAATCCAATAAACTGGCATATAATATAAATATGTAAAAACAGACATACTCATAAACCAATTAACTAAACTTGATGATAAAACTGTTCTATAACTTAATAATTGAACTGGTATAATTGGTTGAATGGCAAATTTTAATTCAACAAAATAAAATATAATAAAACAACTAATTGAACTTAAAATTAATATCCAAAATAAAATCCCATTAAATTCAATTTCTTTACCAGTAAATGAAACAAGACACATAAATGTTAATAATCCTAAAACTAATAAAATGGCTCCAATAAAATCAACCTTTTTTAATTTTTCAAATTTTGATCCTTGAATTCCTAATCCTGCTGAACCTTTAGGTAATATTAAATTCTTATAAATTAAATATCCACTAATTAATGATATTGGTATTTGACTTAAAAATGCATATTGCCATCCAAAATATTTATCAAATAATGCTCCAACAATCCCTCCTGCTGATGCTCCAATCCCAAAGGCAACATTCCCTAATCCTTGATAAATTCCTCTCTTTCTTAATGGTACTAAATCACTAGTTGTAATAACACCTAAAGATGTTAATCCTCCTCCTCCAATACCAGTAATAAATCTTCCAATTGATAATGTTGTTAAATCTTTAGCCACACCAGTAATTAAACAACCTAATGCAAATAAAACATTTGAAAAAATTAATAATGGCTTTCTTCCAAAGATATCTGAAAGTTTCCCATATAATGGTTGAAATGCTGAACATGATAAAAGATATGATGATGGGGCCCAAAGCATTGTCTTGACATTGTTTAAATCTGATGAGATTGTTGATAATAACGTTGTAACAATAGTAGTATCCAATGCTGATAAAAATGAACCAACGTATAACGATGAAATCACAACAACCAATTGTGCACTGGATAGCTCCAAACCCGTATCATCTCCTTCATTTGCCTCAACATCTCCATCAACACCTGCTTGAGTACCCTCTGAACTTGTCTCCAAGATTGAACCATAAGCTCCACCATTAGTATGGCTGGTATTCTCCGAATCCTCAACAGCCAATTCACGTGCCACCATCCCAGCAGTGCCAAGGGAGGGATCGTTGATAAGAGCATCGCTCTGTGGTTCCAACAAAGGTGAGCTTTCACTAGGCATTGTTCCTTATCGAATAGTATCAAGATTAAAAACAAATATTCAACAAGGAATAAATAAATCTTTGGACATAAAATTGACTCGATAAATTATTTACAATTTGCAGGAGTAGTTTGAAAATTAAAAAAAGACGAGCTGGAAATTTGATAAAATTGTAGAGAGCAGCGAAGTTCAACACAGTAAAAAGATATGAAGTACTGTGCAGAATTGTCTATAAGATGATAATATACAACTTAGGTATTTCTACTTCATATATATAAAATTTGTTTCTCGTTTTCTTCACATTTATCCATCATTTTGCTGCTTCAAACGCCCTATACTGGAAGCGCCAAATTTGATCATTTGATAGACACAAATAGATCAAAAACAACTATACAAATATAGTAAAAAGCTTAGCTAATTGATCTTGATATACTATTAATGTCCAGACTTGTTTGAAGCTTCTAGCACTAGAATTGAAGTCACAATATAGTCATTTCCAAACCATTCTCTGACCTTTAACGAGCGCCACATCCGAACACCAATCCAATTCTAGAAAATTAAAAAAAAAAGTTTTTGGAAATGGATGAGTCTTTTCTCGATCCAAAAAGAAGAAGTTTTACCATATTGGTTCCATTCATATACAAATACTGAAGAAATGGCTGAGGAAGTGGCAAGAAACTCTCGTATTGCATCTACTAAATTGAAGACTCTTTCAGATAGCGAAAGAAGCTCTGCTCTAACTGCCGTCTACGAAGCGCTCAAGGACAATAAAGATGAAGTTTTGAAGGCCAATATCTTGGATATGACAAGTGCTGAAGAAAAGAATCTATCGTCATCTTTGATCAAACGTCTTGATCTAAGTAAAGGTGATAAATATGATGTCATGTTACAAGGGATCTTGGATGTTGCATCTCTTGAAGATCCAGTGGGGAAAATCACATTAGCTACAAAATTAGATGATGGTTTGGAATTATTTAGAATATCTGCCCCAGTTGGTGTTCTCTTAATCATTTTTGAATCAAGACCTGAAGTTATTGCTAATATCACTGCTCTTGCTATCAAATCTGGTAATACTGCCATCTTGAAAGGTGGTAAAGAATCACTTCATACTTTTACAGCAATGGCTAAAGTTGTTAATGAAGCACTTGAAAAGACAAAAGTTCCAAAGAGTTCAATTCAATTAATTGAATCAAGAGAAGATGTTGCTGCTTTATTAAATCAAGATAAATATATTGATTTGGTGATTCCAAGAGGTTCAAATGAATTAGTGCGTAATATCAAAAGTAATACAAAAATCCCAGTATTGGGTCATGCAGATGGTATTTGTTCAATTTATGTTGATAAAGATGCTGATTTGGAAATGGCTTCAAAAATAGTTCATGATGCAAAGACAAATTATCCAGCTGGTTGTAATGCCGTTGAAACAATATTGATACATAAGGATTTAAAACCAAAAATTGATCAAATAGTAAATCGTTTATTGGAATCTGGTGTTATATTACATGCTACTGAAGAAGTTTTAAATTCATTACCAAAATCAAATCAGATTGTTCCAGCTATTGAAGGTGATTTTGATATGGAATTCTTATCATTTGATGTTGCTATTTCATATATTGATTCAGTAGAAGATGCCATTTCTCATATAAATATTCATTCATCAAAGCATACAGATGCCATCATTACAGAAAATAAAGAAACTGCTGAATTATTCCTAAAGGCAATTGATTCTGCTGGAGTTTATTGGAATGCTTCAACAAGATTTGCTGATGGGTTCAGATATGGATTTGGAACAGAAGTCGGTATCTCCACTAATAAGATTCATGCCAGAGGCCCAGTTGGTCTTGAAGGTTTGGTTATTTATCAATATCATATTAGAGGTCATGGACAAATTGTTGGTGATTATTTAGGAGGTGGTGGTTCAAGACCATTCATTCATCAAAATTTGGATGTTAAAAACATAAGATTTTGAATGACCTTGAATTGAGTAATTATAATGAACATAAATCAAAATAAATTTAGTAAAAGCTGCAATTTGAAATCGTAAAATTAACTTACTTAGCTCGATCTATTAAATCAAATTCAATAATTAGTTTTTATCAAGAATTTATACGCTAACAATTTTTAAAATCCTTCAGCTTCTCTCAACTCTCCATATTGTCCTCTTCTTTGAGTGGTATCATACATTCTTATCATCTTTTCTTGTCCACCTTCATCTTGTGAAAAGGCAAATCCACGTTGCTTTCTCATTCTAGCAACTTGTCTCACTTTTCTGATAGCCTTTTGAAATTGTTCAATCTTAGGTCTATAATTGTTAACTTTGAACTTTTGGATTTCTTGAACATAATGATAACTTTCTGGGTAATACATTCTCTTGTAGTATTTCCAAGCAAAATCTCTTAACAAACATAACACTGGTAAAACAAAAATCATGGCCCAGAAAGTACAACTTGGATATGTATGGGCCAAGACACCACGGAATTCTGGAGAAACATGAACTGATGGTGCAACAGAGGCGTAGACTGGGAAGAACGCTAACCAAGCTAAGAATGAACCTGGAATGGCAAATAATGTAAACTTCGTCCATAGATTAGTGATTAATGCAGCCTTCATCAAAACTGTCAATACAGAAGCTGTGTAAATTGCAACACCCCAAGACCAATGATCTGCTGTCAACCCATTACCTAATGATAAATCATATCTGTAAAATAGCATCCCACCAACAAAGATTATGGCAGAATGATAAAATCCATTGACAACCCAACCCCAAAAGATGGTGACATTGAAGAAAACACCCTTTTGACCTAATTGATAAAGTTGAGGATATTCTTCCAGTAATCTAGCTGAAACAAATTGATCAAAAACACCGATAACAAATGGAGGTAAAACTGTGAAGAAGACATTATAGAATGTTAAAGACCACGACTCCATGATCGATTGTCCAGAATATCCATTCATAAAGACATACCAAAACTGTGTCATGTAAAGAGCAATATTCTTATAAAATGAATACAAGATGGTTTGACTAATTCTTTGATAACTCCAAGCACCATGAACTAATAACAATTTCTGCAAATATTTGAATTGGCCAATGGCAAAATCTGCACTTCTAGCAGCTTGCATACCTTCCATACCACTAATACCAACACCGACGTGAGCTGCTTGGATCATACTAACATCATTAGCACCATCACCAATAGCTAGTAAAAGGGCCTTCTTTTTTGTCTTCACCATCTTCACCACAAGTGCCTTTTGTAAAGGTGACACTCTGCAACAGATAACAGCTTTACATAGACATGCAAGCTCCAATAATAAATCATCAAATCCATCAAGAGCAAATCCTAAAGACTTACCATCGATGACCAATGCTAAACTATTACTGTCAGTTTGTGAGATCTTGAACTCTTGAATGGCACTCAATTTCTCTTGAATATTTCTTCTTGTGTCATCTGCATTTTCTTCATTAACTATTAAAAGATTCATATCCTCACTCAATAATTTACAACTCATACCAATATTGATAGCAGTCTCTTGTCTATCACCAGTCAAGACCCAAATCTTGATACCAGCTTCCTGCAAAGTGTGGATGGTTTCAGGGACACCGTCTTGAAGTTTATCTTCAATAGCAGTAGCTCCAATCATCAATAAATCTTTCTCGATCAAATCAGCAGCTTCGTCCAATCTCTCGGCTCTGTTTTCAAGATCTGTGGCAGCAGCTTCATACGCAGTGGACCAAGTAGCATATTCTTCAGCTGGTATAGTTCTCATAGCTAAACAAAGTGTTCTTAACCCATCACTAGCGTAATCTTCACAATGACGAGTGGTAGCAGTGACATACGGGTTGACTTCCGCTAATCTTTCTAAAATCACAGTGTCTGCACCTTTACAAAACAACTTGATTGTTCCATCAGGGAATTTGAAAATAGCCGACATTCTCTTTCTAGTTGAATTAAACTCACAAACATTTAAGAGCTGATATTCCTTGATTTGACCCTTGACTTCAACGCTGACTGATTTAGGTTTACGAATGACGAATTTATAACCTAGATCAGCACCACCTTGTACTAATGCTCCTTCATCAGGAGATGCAGCTTGGTATTTGATGGATCCATTACTTTGGAATTCTGGAATAACAGTGTGACAAGTTGACAAAAGAGTCAAAAATTCATCAATCATATCCGCATCATCACCAGTATCTAGACGATCTTGTAGCTCCTTAAAATTATGGTAACCAACTTCAATACCATCGACAATCTTGGCTTCTTTACCTTCAGGGATATCTTGAATATAGCAGCTTCCAGCAATAGAACATGATTTGAATTCCATAATATTTCGTGTTAGAGTACCAGTCTTATCACTGAAAATATACTCGATCTGCCCTAACTCCTCCACCAAACTTGAAGTTCTGACAACTGTTGGAGTGTCAGTTTCTTCATGATACATATCTAGATCAGATGCAATCATATAAGCTTGGTAGTATTTGATAAGTTCAACGGTCACGAACAACGAGATTGGTACTAAATTGGAAAATAGAATCCAATAAGTTAAAATGTCTTTGAAGAACAATCCAACTCTGCTGCTTCCTTCTAGGTAAAGGTACCCCAAATGTTTGGAATCAGCTGCCAGCATTATGACATTACCAAATGATGAAATAAGTGATAATAAAATAAGCATTGCAAACAACGCAATAATTTGAAGATTGATGATTCTTTCCACAGCAGTTCTTTTGATTGGAGTTGCAGTAGCATTACGCATCAATTTTGTTTCATGACCTGTAAATATTACAATACCATGAATCCAAGCTGTGTTTCTTAATGTGGCACCTCTCAGTAGCATTTGTTCAGGAGATAAAGGATATTCCTTTGTGAATAGGTTTAAATTGGCTTCATATGTGTAAAGACTTGAATTTGGTTGTTCCGATAATATTTTACCTCTCATTGCTAATAAATCAGTTGGAGATACCATATGAGATGTTTCTGGAATTGCTTGTTTGATCTTTAAGTTAGTTTCACCATCTAAATTAGCAGTTTCAATGTAACAAAGACCTTCTGGTTCAGATGATGACAATATTACTAAATCTGCGGGTATTGCTTCTTCTGATTTTACTGAAACAATATCACCAACTGCGATATTGATCCACCTTTTCATAACAAATTCACCATGGTCTGAGGATAGTACTTCTACCTTTGAGGAGTTCAGTTCCTTATCTGAGCTGGCTCTCTTAAAATCTTCCATTATTTCTTTTACAGCAGAAACTGCTAAAACGATCAATAGTGTACCAATTGTGGTATATCTATTTGTTGGAGAAACGTTTGGTACCTGTTGAATGATTGAAGTGAACAAAAAGAACAGATTAGCATATTTTGAGAATTCTTGGAAAATGAACTTCGGTAAGAATGTACCAAAGTTATATTTAGTTGTTGAAATATGATTATCATAATAACCAAATGCAGTATTTGAAACTTTATCATTAAGATGGATAATTCTTGGGCCTTGATTGTCATTAGCTTTCTTCTTTCTACCACGAACTCTATCCCAAATACGACGAATATCAAACACATTTCTCTCATCTTCCGTCAACTCTCTATCAGGAGGAGGTCTTGCGTCTCTACCAATTGGCAATGGGTCATTGAAAGGGTTGTCTTCATCTTGATCATCAATGTCAGTGTGGTGATTTGGATAATTTGTCAATGGGATCCCAACATCTTGATATTGATTACCACCACCCAACCCTATCTTTTTTCTGAAGTTGGCAAATCTACCTGGTGTTTCATTGGAGCCTTTACCAGAACTGAATAGCCCTCCCCTACTCGAACCTTCTTCAACATCATTCTCAATGAACTTATCATCAAATGGATCATCAAAATTGACTGTTTCCTGCGGTATTATTCCTCGTTGTAAGTCTTCGATTGTAGAATTAGCTTTGTGAAATGAATCAGAGTTGACAGAAGAGCCTAGCAAATCAAAGTCTGCAGAGTCTGGCGGGTGGTATTGGTTTGTTGTAGAGGCGGATGCAGAAGTGTCCAGGAGATCAATGTCAAAAAGAGTATCCTTGTTGGCCTTTTTCCCAGTGCCATATTGAGCCATTATGATACGGTATATATGATTATATGTTTATCAGCTCAATTGATGTGAGATAGCAACTACTTTTTGAGATGAATGTTAAAGAACAGCGCGTCTAAATTTGAATATTTGCAACCTCCTATAAATAAACCGTACCCAAGTTAACAGGAAAAAATCCAAAACCCACTCCACCCAGACACCATTAGATATTTTGAGAAAATAAAAAAAAACATTACCCGCCCAACAATTGGTCACGTGAATGAAAATCCGGTCCGGGCACCGACTCCATGACAGAAAATTTTTTTTTTTCCAGTGAATTCGACCACCGACAACGAAAAAGCTCTATAAAATTCAGAGTCTTCCCAAAACTACCATTCCTCTAGTATTTATTTATTTTGTTCTGTCAGGTATAAATTAAAACAAGATGCTTTCTAACATCCGTAACGTATGTCACTGCATATCACACTGCTACTGGATCCAGTTCAATCTATACTTAAATCACTGTCACTGCGTTGGTTTTGATGTCGAAACTGAAAAACTTTGCTAAACCCCATCAAAATGGAATACTGCCTGTCCACCACAGAATTGTATTGAATTGATCTTGGATCCCTCAGACTATTAGCAGCATCAGATCAACCAAAGACACAATATACTAACAACACCAATATCAATCTAGTCTACTCGTCGTTTACCAACCTTAGCTCGTTTCAACTCTTCCTCTTCCGGTAAAGTTCAAGGCCAAGTCATTGGTATCGATTTAGGTACCACTAACTCTGCTGTCGCCGTCATGGAAGGTAAGGTCCCAAAGATCATTGAAAACTCTGAAGGTGCCAGAACCACCCCATCAGTCGTTGCCTTCACCAAGGAAGGTGAAAGATTAGTTGGTATTCCAGCCAAGAGACAAGCTGTTGTTAACCCAGAAAACACTTTGTTCGCCACTAAGCGTTTGATTGGTCGTCGTTTCGAAGATGCTGAAGTCCAAAGAGACATCAAACAAGTTCCATACAAAATTGTCAAGCACACCAACGGTGACGCTTGGTTAGAAGCTAGAGGTCAAACTTACTCTCCAGCCCAAATTGGTGGTTTTGTTTTAAACAAAATGAAAGAAACTGCTGAAGCTTACTTAGGTAAGTCCATCCAAAACGCTGTTGTTACTGTCCCAGCCTACTTCAACGATTCCCAAAGACAAGCCACTAAGAATGCCGGTCAAATTGTTGGTTTAAACGTTTTACGTGTTGTTAACGAACCAACCGCCGCTGCTTTAGCTTATGGTTTAGAAAAGGCTGAAGACAAGGTTGTTGCTGTCTTTGATTTAGGTGGTGGTACTTTCGATATCTCCATCTTAGATATCTCTGGTGGTGTCTTTGAAGTTAAGTCAACCAATGGTGATACCCATTTAGGTGGTGAAGATTTCGATATTGTCTTAGTCCGTCACATTGTTGAACAATTCAAGAAGGACAACGGTATTGATTTAGAAAATGACCGTATGGCCATCCAAAGAATCAGAGAAGCTTCTGAAAAGGCTAAGATTGAATTATCATCTACTGTCTCCACTGAAGTTAACTTACCATTTATCACTGCTGATGCCTCTGGTCCAAAGCATATCAACATGAAGATCTCAAGATCTCAATTTGAATCTTTAGTTGAAAAATTAATCAAGAGAACCATTGACCCAGTCAAGAAGGCTCTTAAGGATGCTAACTTAAACACCTCTGAAATTGGTGAAGTTATCTTAGTTGGTGGTATGTCTCGTATGCCAAAGGTTGTTGAAACTGTCAAATCATTATTCAACAAGGAACCATCCAAGGCTGTTAACCCAGATGAAGCTGTTGCCATTGGTGCTGCTATTCAAGGTGCTGTCTTAGCCGGTGAAGTTACTGATGTCTTATTATTAGATGTTACTCCATTATCTTTAGGTATTGAAACCTTAGGTGGTGTCTTTACCAAATTGATTCCAAGAAACACTACCATCCCAACCAAGAAATCACAAATCTTCTCTACTGCTGCTGAAGGTCAAACCTCTGTTGAAATCAGAGTTTTCCAAGGTGAAAGAGAATTAGTCCGTGACAACAAGTTGATTGGTAACTTTACTTTAAGTGGTATTCCACCAGCTCCAAAGGGTGTTCCACAAATTGAAGTCAGTTTCGATATTGATGCTGATGGGATCATCAACGTCTCTGCTAGAGACAAGGCCTCAAACAAGGATGCCTCAATCACTGTTGCTGGTAACTCTGGTTTATCTGATGCTGAAATCGAAAAGATGGTTAGCGATGCTGAAAAATTTGCTGATCAAGATAAGGCTAAGAGAGAAGCTGTTGAAAACGCCAACAGAGCTGATCAATTGATCAACGATACCGAAAAGTCATTAAAGGAATTTGCTGACAAGGTTGACAAGACCAAGTCTGAAGCTGTTGAAAAGCAAATTGCTGAATTGAAGGAATTAGTTGCTAGAACCCAATCTGGTGAAGAAGTTAATGCTGAAGAATTAAAGACCAAGACTGAAGAATTAAAGAACGGTTCATTGAAGTTATTCGAAGATTTATACAAGAATGCTAACAACAACCAAGAATCATCATCAACTGAAGGTGAAAAGAAGGATTAAAGAAAAAACTAAAAGTTAACTTTTAATTTGAAATTTCTCATGCCTACTTTTTAATGATGTTTTATGTGTTTTTTTTGGTTCAACCCGCTAACTTCCTTGGTTGTTATTCTAATATTGAACTGTTACTGTTGCAGTTGATTTGTGTTTTATTTGATTTTATGAAGAAGGAAAGAGATAGAAAACGAGAAAAGAGTTGGTATTTTTTTAGAGAGAGAAAACTGACAGCTGATCAATTTTCATTGACTAGTTATGAATGCTTTTCTTTATAGAGAAGGTTTTGTTATACTGTTTTAGATGATGGTATTGTTATAATATTTTTTCTTTACTTGTTAATTACTTGCTGTTTTATTGTTTTCATTTTTCAAATCCATCATGATATCATATGAGATGTTGTTAATTCAATCCAATAATGGTTGTGTTTGGTTAATCTTTTTCTTGGTCAAGTCTAAGGAATGTTTTCTGTATATAGTTGAAACTTGAAATAAAAGAAAGATTTAAGATTTAAAATAGCACCAGTGTAGTGATTCGTGAAAAGTGGCTCTGATTGGCTACTTTGATATTTATTGCTCAGTTCTCAGTTCAGAAATGATTTTTTAATTTTTTCGAGACAAAAAAAAATTAAAAAAAAGTTCACAAAAGATTCAAAAAATTAAAAAATCAAATTTAAAAATTGTAGCTTAGAATCCGATTCACCTTCAACAACAACAGCAACAGCAACAACACGAGCTTCCCTGCCGCGCTCAACTCTCCAGCTATACGTTCCTTTGTTCACTCCTACACGTCACATCACACTCCACCTCATCACACTGCCAGAGTCTCCCTTCAACTCGAGATTCTCACACGCTCACAGGACTATAGGCTAGGAAAAAATTCATAAACAAATGTTAGCTTCACATGCCAAAAATCCAGCAGCTTCTGTGGATTCTCTAGCAAAAGCTACCAAAGTCGCTGGAAAGGCTGCTGCCTCGACTTCAGCAAGACTATACTCATCATACCCCTTCCCAAGCATACCCAGACCAAAGAGAAATGCGCTCTATTACAACACCTATTATTATGGCTCACAGTTGAAAAATGGTATAAAAGGAAAGATCCCGCTTAGAAGATTCAGCCAAAACTACAACAATGCCTCCTCATTTTCAGACGTATCGAACCAACCAAGGCATCAGATCATCAAATACATTGCATTATTCTCAATAACATTCATCTTTTACGGTGTCACCGCCAAATTATACTATCAAACAAGAAATAACCACAATAACGGACAAGAAACAGAAGAATCATCAGATTCAGAATCTGATGATGACTATGAAGGATATTATGAAAAGAACATCAGACCTTCTCAATCGTGGCAATTTTTTTGCTATTCCACACTACCATTAAACGCCATTTCAAGATTATGGGGTCAGATCAACAGTATCGATTTACCCGTTTGGATCAGAGGTCCTAGTTATAGATTTTATTGCTTTTGCTTTGGTGCCAACTTGAATGAAATCAAAGAGAAAAACTTGTCAAACTATAAGAACTTGAGTGAGTTCTTTTATAGGGAATTGGAAGATGGTGCTAGACCGATTGATGAAACTTGTGATCTGGTTTGTCCCGCTGACGGTAAAGTTTTGCAATATGGTGTCGTATGCGATGGTAACATTGAACAAGTTAAAGGTATGACTTATCCCTTAAAGCAATTTTTAGGTGACGCGGAAAATTCAAGACTGGCTGCTCCATCCCATCAGATACATTTTGATTCTAAAGATGAAGAGTCTCATTTGAAAAGACATGAAGAATTTGCAGAAATTAATGGAATTTCATACACATTGGATGATATCATTGGCGGTGAAGGTAAAAACGTTCATCACTTAAAGAAAATCTATTACAAGGAAGAGGGTGATAGAAGTGTCACTTCTGGAGTTGAAACCTCAAAGCAAACTCTAAAAGTGGCCAATGAAATATCGAATGTCAATAAAGATAATGATTCTGCATCCTCAACCGAAAAGGAGTTGTTTTTTACTGTCATATATTTAGCACCAGGTGATTATCATAGATATCATTCTCCAGCTAACTGGGTGGTTACGTTAAGACGTCATTTTGTTGGTGAGTTATACAGTGTTGCTCCTTACTTTCAAAGAACTTTATCAAATCTATTTGTCTTAAATGAAAGAGTATCGTTATTAGGCTATTGGAAATATGGTTTTTTCAGTATGACTCCAGTTGGCGCTACTAATGTGGGATCAATAAAAGTCAACTTTGATAAAGATTTGACGACAAATACCAAATATCAAAATCCTCATTATGCTGCTGAATTAAATGAAACCCCTGTCAAAGTAAAGAAGCACACATGTTACGAGGCTACTTATTCAAAGGCTAGTCGTTTGTTGGGAGGTGTCCCAGTAACCAAAGGTCAAGAAGTTGGGGGCTTTATGTTAGGTTCTACTGTTGTCTTGGTTTTTGAAGCTCCAGTTGGATTCAAGTTCAATATTGAGAAGGGTATGAAGGTTAAAATGGGTCAGAAATTAGGTTCTGTCTGTTAAAAGAGAACATATATTATTCATCGAGATGTCATTGCATGTGTTTTTGCTTTTTATGGTTACATTTATACTTCAATTATCTGTTTGTCAGTATCGTCATGAGTTTTGATGATGTTGTGGGAGATGGATAGTTGAAAGTTTAGAAAAAGAGAAAAAAGTTTTGTATACACTTTCTTGGTGTTTTATGAGTTTTCATTTGATTGTTGAGTGATATCACTCGACACAATCATAAAGGTTTTCATTAGATATATTGTTTTACGATTGTTACAACTAGTTGTTGAGTCTTCTTCCACAGGTTTGAACTCTCCAATTACAAAAAAATTATTCTAGATATGGGTTTATTATAGGTTTTATATTTTCTAAGCTATTCAAAGTAATCTTACTCGAGCCAAAGCGATTTACTACAAGAAGGTTCCTATATGATAATATGCATTTATTTTGATTGATTTGCTCTTTATAGGTCCTTGAAGAGCTGGGATTCGTATATGTCATATTCACTATGATAGTTTTCAATATCTTCCAATAGTGAAGGATCTACATCATCAAGATCATCGATTCTGGGTGTAGTCAAGTTGAAGTCTCTAATATTTGAATTAGCATCAAGTAAGACTCTCAAATTTGGTAAAGTATCTGAGTATAATGTGTTGATCATATTATTCTTGGAGCTAATGAACACCAAAGAATCGAGATTGTAAAGGTACAGATCATCAATGTTATTCAATGACAGTCTCAGTAATTTAGGAAATGATATAACCTTCAATGGTTGAACTTGAAATCCCTTAATATGAAGATTTAACAAATTTGGAGCGTCAATCCCTTCATGGAATACTAATGCTTCTCCAGTTCCGAGTGCCATTGAACTTAAAGCGCTTACATTGCTTAAATGTAATGTCTCCAAATTAGGGAAAACACCATGACTAATATCAACAGCAGAATTGAAAGAATGATATTGAAATACTTTCAAGGTATGATATTTCATTCCTCTCAAGTTTATTTTTGAGTTTCCTTGCATTACATTGATTGTTAATGCCTGTAATTGAGGGAAGTATTGAGGCAAATTTCTCAAATCTTCCACGTTGGATAATCCATCTATTGAACTTATGCATAATTCGATCAATTTTGGAGCAGATAAATTCAATGATATCAAAGATTTGTCCTCTGTGGGAGAGTAAACAGCTGGTTGACGCGATCTATGATTAGAAACTCCAAATTCGATCTTTAAAGTAATTAGATTTGGAAATTGTATTTGTGAAATCTCTTGAATATTATCACCATTATGTATAGTCAAGAATTTCAATGTATCATTAGCAGCTGTGATTTCAAAGACTTCCCTTCTAGCAGATTTCAATTCTAAAGCTTCAATATGTTTCAGAAAGTATAAATCTGCTGCATCAATGTAATCAAAATCCAGATAGCCATTTAAGTTTGCCTCTTTTAGGCGTTTGCAAGATATATTCTTCAAGCCATTCAATATTGGAGCACTCACGCTAAATTTGATCAACTTTGGAGTATTAATATTATTCACTGTCAACTCGCCATTATGAGAATATTGGCAAGAAAGTGATAACAGTTCTGGAGCAATGAGCTCTTCTAAACTTTTAAAACCATTGATGATAAATTTCTTAGCATTTGGTAAAGATATTTTCAGTGGTGGGAATGCAAAATTATGAACAATGTTATGAACATCGATTGATAATACCTTAACCTTAGAGTTATTGAAAAAATCGCCATAAGACCAAAAATCTCTTAAGTTGACTAATCCAATATAATCAATTGAGTCTTGTCTGAAATCAATATTAGAAGATATTGAACTGAAGAGCCCACAAATTCTCAGCTTTTTTAGTTTTGGTATATAAAATTTGAGACTATCATTATCAATAGAAGTACAATCAGTCAAGACCAACCTTTCAACACTTGGAAACTTCAAAACACTTGAATCGATGTTTATCTTTTCCAATTGAAGATATTCAATATTTGTCAAATATAATGAACGAATAAAGCTGTTATTACTATTCATATACTTGGCGATAAAATTGTTCAATAATGGTGTTTCCCTATTCCTCTGCAGTTGCGATCCTCTATTGCTGAGTTCTGATATGGAGTCACCAAGATTATTGTTCTTTTGGATACCATCATGTTCATATTTGAAGATGTCGCTGTTAATAGCAAAGAATTTAGGGTTTGAGTTTGATTCGATGATCTGTTCAATGTTGGAGTATAAGTTATGAATATCATTGATTTCAAATAAGGAATAAGAAGCCAGATTTCTCTGAGATGATGATATCCTATTGATGTTTTGTAGCTTAGCGTTGTCAAACCATTTGAAGTACTTCGTGGTGTTGGGATTGTAGATCCTGCTCTTAGCAAGCGATAGCGTCTCCAAGGCAAGCTGGTTTGTAGTTTTGTCATTATTGCTGATGACTGTTTCCTCCACAATCTCGTAAGGGTGCTGGTATTCATCAGTGTAGCACTCAAAAAAGCCGTGAAGTCTTGAGCTGAGCTCATTTAAGGAGAGCAGATTGTTGATATCCTCGAGCTCTATCATCTGCAATATACGGTTGAGGATTTCGTTGGGTAAATCCAGTATTGACGTTGACATTTGGGCAGTTTTCTTGTTTGGAAGAATGAACGTACTGTGATGACTCAGGACTGATGATAAGCAGCTAAGATGACATGAACAGGCACACAATGTGGTAATGGGAGTATGTTATCAGATCTTAATGGATTCGGTGTGCTTCTAACTCGTTGCAAGAAGGAAGCAGTGGTGAATCTTGGATTCTCATGAGGTTATATACAACGCTAAAATTCCCTGTCGATTTCAACAAAGCCAAAAAGGGTGTTCAGATTTGAATTCAGCCAAAGAGACAACTGGTGAGTGGTATTATCTGTCTCCTGTAATGAAATTCAATGATTTGAGTAAGGACGTCACTATATGTCGTGCAAGCTGTTTGTCTTTTCAGAAAAGACCGCTAGTTGTTGTATTCTAATTGCTGAATAAATGTCTGTTTCGAAGACCGTAAAGCCTTTTTGACACATTTCAGGGGATCAGGACGAAAATTTCACAGAAGGTTCTAAGCGTCAATGGAAATTCAATTGATGCTTAATAACTGTGGACTACACTGATCTTAGGATACTCGATATATGCTATCTCAAATTAGAAAATTAGAATTAGAGACGTTAAATTGATTGTTATTCTGTAATAGATCTGGCGTCCTTGTAGTTTTTAGCACCCTACCGGCAAACCACTGTCAGACTTCAAATTCATCTTCCTTGACTCAAATGATGTACAAACTGCCCTCACAAGACATGAAATCATTCACATCCATTATATCAGTGTATAGTATCAATTTTAAGTTGATTAGAGTGAATTTGAATCTCGATTTTAAAAAGTTTTCATAAATCATGAATTTCAATATCATTCAAAATGTTTCAGAGGTATGCTTTGACTTCTAAATCACAATAATTTTGAACCAACTTACTTAATTAGCCTCTATCTACTTTAATTAGATAGTAGCTGAAACAACTTAGCCTATTGTATAAGAATAAGCTTATTTGGTCACTTCATTAGAATTTTACAATAAGTCGTGGCCGTACCAATAAGTTTACTCACAGTACGACAATCGGCTGTATAAAACATAACATTAATTCGGCCGCGTGGTCTAGTGGTATGATACTCGCTTTGGGCGAAGAGCAGCAAAACTGTTCTACAATACTAAATATGCGAGTGGTCCAGGGTTCAATTCCCTGCTCGGCCCCATTTTTTTTGCTATTTTTTTGAAAGTCAAAAAGTTTGTTAACTGAATAAACACTCTTTTGCCCTTTCAATGTCTTGAGGAATATTCCATGCCCTTAACTAATTGAGATACAGCTCAGTATAGCTTAATATCTGTTTTAATGTTATACTGATTGAATGATATTAATCAACTACCTAGTCAAGTTGAGACGCGAACCATGAAAAAAATATTAATTTGGAGACACGAAAAACTACATACTATATCAATGTCACCATCACCAAATTCAAGAGAATGTTGATTGGTATTTCCGGCACTTTAGGCTCAGGAAAGACTGAGGTGGCTCGTTATTTAACATACCAAGGCTTCAAATTCATCAATTTCAAAAGAGAAGACTCAAGATACCTACCCATCGATGAGAAGTTCAAGCATTTAGAATTGAACGAAAAGAGAGATGATGAGTTGAGTTCTGAAATACAATTTAGCTCTTTGGAAGAGTTGATAGATTATGTGACCAAGAATTGGACAACAAATTTTGTTCTTACAGATATAGTGTCATCCTCTCAATTAGATCAACTTGCTAAAAGACCGTTTTTTCTACATATTTCAATCGATGCTCCATTAAAGATAAGATGGAAAAGATACCAAACATATCATCCTGACATATCCTTTCCTGATTTTATTGAACTTACAGATTTTCAATCTTTCAATGAATCATCTTTGCTAATAGATGTTCTTTCAAGAGCTAACATAAAAATCATCAATATATCCAGTGCCGTCCAAGATCTATACGTTCAATTATCAGATTTGAATCTTTCTGATCATTCCAGACTACGTCCAACTTGGGATTCATACTTCATGCGTTTGGCTGATTTGGCTGCATTACGTTCAAACTGTATGAAGAGAAGGGTAGGGTGCGTGATTGCTCGTGATAAGAGAGTTATCGCCACAGGATACAACGGTACCCCAAGACATTTGACCAATTGTAATGATGGTGGTTGCCCAAGATGTAACAGTGGTAATGGGTCAGGTGCTGGTTTATCAACTTGTCTTTGTCTTCATGCTGA
Organism: Ruyongia ponderosae; assembly: GCA_030582235.1. Lineage (NCBI taxonomy): Eukaryota > Fungi > Ascomycota > Saccharomycetes > Phaffomycetales > Wickerhamomycetaceae > Ruyongia > Ruyongia ponderosae. The sequence continues at coordinate 257,130 of JAKTWV010000009.1, read as the reverse complement.
AGAGAATGCCTTACTGGAAAGTGGAAGAGATAGAATTGGCGATAATGCCACTTTATATTGTAATACTTGCCCATGTCTAACATGTTCCATTAAGATAGTACAGTGTGGAATTAAGGAAGTAGTTTATTCTCAAAGTTATAGCATGGATGATTTGTCATTCAAGGTGTTACGGGAAGGTGGTGTGATAATTAGACAGTTTACTCCTCCAAAGGATGGGGTTATTATATAGAAACCATGAATTTAGAATTTATACACAAATTATCGAAATCAAATAACATGCTAAATTCCATAAAGATATTAGGATTTCATGACTCTCATTAAATTGCCAAGTTTCACCTTCAAGTTATCAACATACTCCAAACTCAAATAGTAAGTTGACTCTTCTGTTGTCAGGATCCTCTCATAAAAAGAAAAAATCAATTTCAAATTCCATAAGTCATCAATATTCTTGGGATTACTCACAACGGACTGCAACTCAACCTGAGTATCCAATATGTTTGACATCACTTCAATCTTACCATCATTTTCCAAAAGCGTTAAAACCTCTTTCTTATTGAAATTATTGAATATATCTAATTCAATTAGCTTATTTTTTCGAACAATTAGACTGGAAGCATAATCCTGATCAAATTTGTTATTTATCTCATCTAATATCAACGAGACTGATTGTTTAAGAACTTCAACCTTCTTGTTTTTATAAAGGAACAGATTGAGATTTGATTTCTTGAGCTTTTCGACATCGGTTAACTCTAGGTTGAAGTAATCATCAGACGAAATTGATAGTCTGTTAACTAGTGGAAGTTCTGGTAGCAAACATGGTGTAGTCATTTCAATAGAGTCTCCAGTTTTCAGGCTAATCTTAACCCTAGCTGTGATAGGCTTCAAAGTTTCAACATCTCGAACAATCAAACATCTTGGCTCTACCGACATGGCCCAAAAATGCCTCAATGCTTGCAAATGAACCTCTGAGTCTGTTATATTGATGTTGTTAGAGTTTGAGTTAACAGTGCTAAAATAATCACTAATACCACCGAAAGGGAATAAAGGATAAATCGATGTCACCAATGCAGCTATGGAAAAGTTTGAAGATGTGTTGAAAGAGTATTGACCACCACCCAAGAACAAAAAGCCCAATGCCATATTTGTTGACATAAAATTACCAAACGCATTTTGTTTCCCCAAAGTATCAAATTTACCATATTGGATCCTCAATCTCCTCAAGACATCCAAATCACCAGTAGCAGCCATGATCAACGACAGGGAGATTGATAAGCTTCCTAAACACGATATTAAGGAAGATTTGAGGACCTTATTATTGTAGGTTTCTTGTTGTGCTAGACACCAATCGAGTTCCTCAGAGATGTGGTCATAATATCTCAACAACGTAGCTTTAGCGATTGAGTCACCGCTGGAAGCAAATCGGATACCAATAGATAAACATATTCCTGAAACAGCGTAGTAGTAAATCAAGTTATCACTTCGACAATGTTGATGAAGAGTCTTTTCCAAGATACAACGAGGAATTTGCGATTCGATCCAAATTTTAGTCTTTCCAATTGAATTCCACTCAATCAAGTTTTTACACATGCATCTCAACAACAAAATATCTGGCCTAATATAGTCCAAGAGTTGTTCAGCTTCAGGAAGTTTCAACTTATGAGCTATCTTTTGATTATTTGATTTCAAACTCATGAATGTCAAAGCCATTAGAGCCCCAGTAATTGATTTGTCGTAAGTATCCCTCGTCTGGACATCTCTCATTGCTGTAATTATGGATAATAGGTTATCAATAATGTGTGTATCATTGGAGTTGTTGGCGGTATTGGGAGTTATTCTGCCCAAATTAACATAACCTAGTGCAATACCCGCAGCTAGTCGGTAACCTTCATCTGCAATTTCTTTCTCCTCAATGAGCACTTTCCCCCTAATTTGCGAGAGTAATGTTTCGCTCATTCTTCTGTGTTGTGTTTCAAGATACAATAAACCAATACCAATCAAACCTGCTGTCTGAACAGGTAAAGAAATAATCATGTCGTTAGACCCTTCAGGCAACAAAGCATCAACATGAACACTGAGAACCCTTGTTAGTTTCAAATCCATTGTACCTCTTAAACTTGCACTCATTCCCAACAACAGACCTATACTTGTAAATGGGTGCTTTGGTCCAAGATAGTTATAAGTAATGTATTCTTCCATGCTAGCTAAATGGCCATTGAGACCCAACCCCAATAAGAACCCAGCATGCTGTGCATTCAACACCGCCGGCTTGTTAAATAGAATCCAACTGTCTTTGACCCCCTCATCATCTTTTGAGATCATTAAGCCAGCAGCTGCTCCATTATGGAAGTAACCCCATTGAATGGCATTGGCGTTTAACATTTCTTTATCCAATGTAACTGTAACATTCTGAGGTTGAATCAATGTATTGAAGTTTAACTTGGTGATTGGGAACTTTTCAGTCACCAACGGGATTCTACTTGAGTAAAATAATGAGGCCTTACCCAATGGAATAGATAGTGTTCTCAAAGAAACAAGTAATGACAATTCGTTATGCTTCAAGAGAAGCTCATCTTCAGTCAATTTGGAGGAGGAATCGTTGTATGTGGTCGTTTGGACTAAATGAGTTTGCAAAATTCTTGAGATTTCATAAAACCTTCTGTCCTGAGAAAACAATAACTTCGTAACATTAAATCTATCAGTTTCCAAAGGAGCAGCCGTCTCCACCGGTTCTTGAAGTGAGGATAATATCTGACGAACATCCTTAGTTTGAGGAAGTTGACGTTGGTGATGGTTCATGGTGTTATTCGTCAAATCGTTCAAGGGGATAACGCTTTTTGAAGATAAAAGTCTCAAATCTTTTCTATCAATCAAGTCAAATGTGCTGGTATTCTCATGAATAACAGATATATGCTGCTGGCAGAATGTCATAGACTCCGTTAACGGTATCAGTATCCCCAAGGGATATGTGTTCAATTCCACATTGGTTATATTATATTCACTCATCATGTCCACAACATCATTTGGAGTGAAGTCTGGCGATATTATGGCCTCGAACAACCTCAAAATATAGTAAGTTCTAGGAGTAATTAACTCGTCTATGCTATCTTTCTCTTGAACCAACTGCGAGAATGAAATATAGGGCACAATTGTATTTTCAAATAAGGAGGCCAGTGACTGCATCAAGTCAGGCGGTGAACTCAATATCTGTGCAATAGGATATTTGATATCATTGTTGAGATTATCAATCTCATAATAGCTGTACCAAGATTCCGACCAACACATCCAACAAGTTAGCTGCGCTAATAATAAACCCAACTGATTGATAACTGAAGAGTTTAGGACGTTCAATTTCAAGTCTTCACGAATAAGGTGTAATGCTAATATGATGTTTGGTGAGAGTTCTGCTAAATTAAATTTGTCATCACTGGTTTGCGCTCTGAGTGGCGATGCAAGAGATAATAGCTTGACAATATGATTATCTTTATCCTTTATCTCAATTTGAAATTCATATGGTAATAATACTGTGAGCAGAGTAATCACAAATGCATCCCAATCGTTCTTCACAATAGCGTAGGCATTTATCCAAGTCAACCAAATATAATTAAAACTATATTGGTCACTCAAATATTTGAATGAGAGAAGGCAGCGTTTGACAATCTCAACCTTTGGGTTTAACAACAAGTTGTAATTGCAGACTTTAGAAGAGTCCAAACATTTAACCACTAGTTGACTTCCCATACTATGATGTATCTTTTGAATTTTCTGATCTGAGGTGAAGACTGCAGATTTTAGGTTGATGAAAGGGTTGAATAAGACAGAGTCTTGATGGTTTCTTGAGAGTAAAATCAAGAATCCTTCAAACGATGATACTGAATAATCTATGAAATCATCCTTCAACGTAATGGAATGTGAAAGTTTGGGTATTCTGGACTTGTTCGAGTAGTCAAAGATCAGTATTTCAAAAATTGAGTCATTCATCACAACAATGGCCTCTTTGCCATCAAATGCCAAAGAGGAAATTTTGAAGACAGGAGTATTGCTTAGCTTATTCAGGTTCACAGAGTCAATGAAAGAAAGAATCGCCTCTTTTTTATGCTTCAAGGGATCAAAATTTGATGTTGTAGTTGTGGTGGAATCTGGTTGAACTATGCTGCTATAGTCATAAGATGATACTCTCTCTCTCGATAATGCATCACTATGAGAAACTGATCTTTTCTTCTCCATCTTCAATTCATTGGATTCTAGATCTTCCATCATTATAGAATTTGATCTAGTAGATTGTGATGGTTTCCTCTTGACACTTTGTAAGTTGATATTTACGTTGGAATTGGGTACCGTTATTGAAGATTTTGAATTATTAGTTCTGCTTAGGAATCTGGTATGATAAAACAGCAACGAGTTTTCCTTTTCATTATATGATACTGTTATTGATAGACTGGAGTTCAAAGGAAATAATATAATGTGTTCATCTGGGGAAATTGTTGAAGTTGACGAGGGCACCACCACACCATAATCTGTGGTAGATGGCGAGCCAAAGATCATTAAGGTATTGATAAAGCTGTTACTGATACTCTGTAGTATGAATCCGTTTTCATATGGGAAACCTCTTCTAATTTTGAAGGAGAAACTGAGATTCTCATGGGTGCCATCGCTAAAGTACAGCAGGACTCTTGTTTCTAACACAATAACCAGACAACTTCTCTTGATACCAGTATCATCATCGCTGAATGAAGTGAAAAATGTACCAACAATCCTTTGATCCTTGAATGTCAACTTCCTAGAGAGGATATCACCCTTATACCAATAAACGCGGTGGGCATCTTGGACTATCAACATATCGCTCGATTCTGACAAGGTGATGGTGGAATTCTGGTTCTCCCTCATCAATTGGTCAAACAGGGGGTCGAACTTGAGATCCTTCAACTGGATCTTGGGAATAGACTCCATTTTCAGCACGAGTATATCCAAATTGACAATGCTTTGTTGTTGTCAAAACTTTCAAGAAGGGCAAATTCAGGTTTAAAAACAAAAACAAAAGATTTTTTTTTTTCGATCTGGCACAACACAAGTAATACAGTTGATAAAGTTGATAAGTTGTACCTAATATGCCTACTACAACATTGTAACAAGATAATAGACATAATCTCATAAAGACTAAAGCAATATATATATATATATACTATATTTATAATGTGTAATTGAAATGGCGGTGACCATCAAAATTCAGATTCGAGACAGTTATTTCTACGTTGTTCAAAGGTTTGTGATGCAAATAAAACGTTTATCTTATGATATAATATGCATAGTGGTCTACTAATCTAATATAATGTGCTCAAAACGTGATCAGAAAAAAATCATGATTGTGCCTTGATCAAAGCTTGCTTGATATCAGCAACTAAATCAGCAGTATCTTCAATACCAACACTTAATCTCACAAGATCATCAAAGACACCAGACTTTTGTCTTTCAGCTTCTGAGATACCAGCATGAGTCATGACTGAAGGCAATTCTAATAATGACTCAACACCACCTAAAGATTCACCTAATGTGAATAATTTAGTGGATGAACAGAATTTCTTAGCGGCTTCTAAACCACCCTTGATTCTGAATGAAATGACACCACCACCTAATGAATCTCTATGTTGCTTTTGAACAACTTCATAGTTTTCATGAGTAGATAAACCTGGATAACTAACAGAAATAACGTTATCAGTGGCAGATTCTAAGTATTTAGCAATGCTTAAAGCAGATGTGGCAGCCTTGTTGATACGTAATGATAATGTCTTAACACCTCTATGAGCTAAGAAACAATCAAAAGCAGATGGAACAGCACCAATAGCATTTTGGAAGAAAGTTAATCTTTCATTTAACTTGTCACTGTTTGTCACTAAACAACCCATGACAACGTCTGAATGACCATTGATGTATTTGGTAACTGAGTGCACAACAACATCAGCACCATGGTCTAATGGGTTTGAAATATATGGAGACAAGAATGTGTTATCGACAACCAAAATGATATCATCTCTGTGGGCAATCAATTGCTTGATCTTAGAGATATCAGTAATCTTCAAAGTTGGGTTGGTTGGAGTTTCGATCCAAATCAATTTTGTATCTTTGGTTAATAATTTTGGAATATCATTAATTAAATCCAATGTAAAATCAACCTTGGCAACGTTACCGTTTTGAGAGGCGACCTTGGTGAAGTATCTGTGAGTACCACCATAAACATCAGAGATGGAGATAATGTGAGAGTTGGCTGGTAAACTTGATAAAACAGTAGCAGTAGTAGCAGAACCTGAACTGAAACAAAGACCATGTTTACCATTTTCTAAAGCAGCTAAACATCTTTCTAGGGCTAATCTATTTGGGTTACCACTTCTTGAATATTCATACAAGGCATTAATTGGAGCACCTGGGGCAGTTTGGGCAAAGGTGGTACTCAATGAGATTGGGGGAATGACGGCACCAGTAACAGCATCTGGTTCACTACCAACATGGATAGCTTTTGTTGAGAAACCGAAATCTTCATTCTTGACAGAATAGAAACGACGAGCGGACAAAAACTTGGAGGAGGGACTGAATTTCTTGGTTAAGGTTGAGGCTCTTCTCATGATTGTGAGTGGTTATAGGATCTGATATTGACGAGATATATCCAATAAATGTTACGAATGACAAATGTAATTTCTTTGACAATATTTTGAATTTTATAATTTTTTTCAAAAGTGTGGCGCGTCTGAAAATTTTGCCACCCAGCTGAGATGAGATGATTAGATTACTATTTCTGTAAATCTGTAAGCATCAATTTCGCTACATGTGACATCAAGTATTTTTATAATCATAACAGAGATACATTAGATTCTAGTTGTATGAATACACATTTAGTCAATTTTATAAAAAGTATAACAAATTCCATTAAATAGACTTCAAAACTCAAAACAATAATAATTCAATATTTTAATGATGAACTTGATTTCTTTAATCGAATAAACCGAAACCCATATCAGCATCTGATTCTTCAGCTTCTTCTTCAGCTTCTTCTTCAGCAGCTTCTTCGACAGCAGCGGCACCTGAAGATGAGGCAGCAGCACCTGAACCACCAGTTGGAACTGAGGCTAATTTTGTGTTACCTTCAGCGATTAATTCTTCGACTGATTTACCTTCAATTGAGGCTAATAAAGCAGAAACACGTTCTTCTTCAACTTCAATACCGACTGATTCTAAGACGGACTTGATGCTGTCAGCAGATGGAGCGGCACCAGCAGCGTTGATTAATAAGTAAGCAGCTAAGTATTTAGACATCTAAAAATGAGACCAATATGTTGTTAGTAACTTGAGATCATTGTGTAGTTTTATATTGATAATGCTGCTTGGATCTGAGAGAGAGAGAGAGATTGAGATTGGTAATGTGGATGAAACGGCCTCAGCAAAGAAGTAATATGATTCCATGTTGGATTGTTGAAGGTTTTAGAATGATTTATCATTTTATTGAGGTTGACATCTGTGCTGCTAGACTTTGCGAGTTCAGTTCCTTTCTTTCTGGATGTAATTGCTACTTATTAACTTGTTCATTTTCTCATTCCAGAAAGTTATTGATAATAGCATGCTATTTGAGGTTGTTGAGTACCAACGAATAAAATGGACATGGCTCTTGTAGATTCAACTACCAAGCTGTCATTTCCGCAACATCGATGAAGAAATCTGTTAAGCAATCCTGAGGCCTCCTCATATTCTGTCTTCTCTGTTCCAAACAAACACCACCTTGATACACCGAGACATACTTTTGTTGACTTCGTTAATTAGATCCTTAATAAAGCAGTCTTGTTGACGGTTTGTGCTTTCAAGATAAATTTCAGAGTCCCTCAAAAAAGGTGTCCGGGTGGCAACTCCAAATTGGGAAAAGCAGTCACAATGGTGTTCGGATGAGAATTCACTGATTTTTGGAAACACCAAACTTTTTTTATAGAAATTTTCAATCAAGAACTTGAACACTTGGAAGGTTTAGATATACCATATAATCATAATTAGTTGAAGATGTCTGACGGTATGTGACACTGAATATAGAGGGAACCAAGACACAGAGGAGAAGGAAATCAGTTCATTACATTGGAACGAAAGAAACCGGGTTGATACAACTCAAAGCACAATTGTTCATGTTGGAAATCAAGACATCTAATTGATGGATTTATTCAACTCAAACAACAAATATAATATGAAACAGAGCATCATCCCAACCCATGTAAAAGCATTGAGAATAATGAACAAAGGTCACAACATATAATATTAGAAGCCCATTGGTTCATTCATTAATACTTACAGAAACCTATCCATTAAAGATTCCTATCTCTCTTGAAGCTTGTGACCCAATACACTATAAAACACGCTGAAAACGTTTGAAATACTAACTATTCACAATTATTTTATAGCTACTACTACTGACCGTAAGAAAAGAATTTTCAAGACCTTCTCATACCGTGGTGTTGACTTAAAAGATTTAGTGGAATTACCAACTGAAGACTTCGCCAAGTTAGCTCATGCCAGAGTTAGAAGAAGATTCCAAAGAGGTTTAAACAACAAGCCAGCTGGTTTAATTAAGAAATTAAGAGCCGCCAAGCTTGCCACTCAACCAAATGAAAAGCCAGCTACCGTCAAGACTCATTTACGTAACATGGTTGTTATCCCAGAAATGATTGGTTCAGTTGTTGGTGTTTACAACGGTAAGGTTTTCAACACTGTTGAAATCAGACCAGAAATGGTTGGTCACTACTTAGGTGAATTCTCAATCACTTACACTCCAGTTAGACATGGTAGAGCTGGTGTTGGTGGATCTTCCAACAGATTCATGCCATTAAAATAGATTTATTAATATTTGAAAAATATATTTGTTGATTTGGGATGTTGTATAAAAACTTTTAATTAAGTAATTATAATTATTTGAAATGATTTTTGTTGTTTCTCATTGTATTTAAAAGTATAATGATCGTAGTGCATGTTTCTACAAGGTTGGATATTTTTTATCAATATTGTATGATTGAAAAAACTGATTATCTATTGGGGGCATGATCATGGAAAGCAAGTATTAATATTGATTGATGAACTGAAATTTATTGAGTTGAGTTATAGTATAGAATCAACAAAGTATGCTATGTAGACGTTAAGTTTGTAGTGAAAAGTCAAGGGAGAATATTCATAGCCTTCAAATCATCATTCAATTCTTCCCCTTGAACAGAGGTCAACTCTGGTGCCTTTGGGAAACCATAATGATTCTGTAGGCCCACCAAGTTACTAATTTCCAGATTAACTTGTTGTCTTTGTTGTATAACATCTTCTGTGAATTGAGGTATCTTGTATTGGTACTCAGGAACCATGTAATCCATGACTCTTCTTTCACTATTGATGGCGTACCATTCCTTTGTTGTGTTCCTCAATGAATCGTTTCTAAAATCTGAGCATTTCTTCAAGAATTGTTGATGAATAGATGTCCTGGTGGCCCTCGTTTGTCTGTCTATGCACTGTAATTTGTATTTCTGATTTACGGAGGCCAGCTTCATCTTCTCTTCCCTATATGAATCAATTTTCAGATATACGTTTTGTAATTCAGGGTGTGTACCGTTCAAGCACATTTGCAATTCCATAGTGTATCTATCCATCTTATCATGATATAACCTATCTCTCAATTTAGCAAACTCAATCTCAATATCAGTTAAGTACTGCATAGCTTCCTTTCGATCCTTTTGTCTTTCCAATTCAAGTTCAACTTCTTTTTGTTTGGCCAGTTTCTGTTCTTCACTTAACTCTTCCTCTTCGTCGTCATCATCTTCTTCATCACCTTCTTCCTCCATTTCTCCATCCTCATAATTGATAACTTCCTCTTCTTCAGCTTCTTGGCTTTCTATTACTTTGGTAACAGTCGTTAGCTTCGAATTTGGTTTATTATTCCCATTTTGCGTTGGTGCTTTTTCTAACGCATTATCATCAACCTTTTCAGTTTCTTTACTCTCGTTATTCAACTCAGTATGTGACAGCTGTTCATCTTTTTCTTCATTTTCTGATGTTGTTTGAGTCTCATCCCTGACATCATCTATTGTCTTTCTTCTCTTCAACTGATTACCTTCATCCTCTGAAGAGCCATCTACCGAAGAGCTGCTCAATTTTCTCTTACCATTTTCTTTTACTGACAAAGTTTCATGGCCATTCTCGCCTTCTTCTTGATTTAGTTGGCTTGCATCGTCTTCAGTGCTAGTTGGCTGATTATCAACAATACCATTCTGTTTCTCTTTACCGTGGTCTTTTATTTCAGACTCATCTGGCTTGAGAATGTTGACTTCAGTATCCATGTCAGGAATGATTTTCTCATTCTCGTCTTGTATCGTTGTGTTATTGTAATAAACGTTATCGTTGTTATTTGATGGTGATGATGGATGGGAAGAGGCAGCCGATACTGATTTTGTGTGGGACATTGGTTTGGCAAGCTTTGCTAATGTGGATTCTGATTCTTCTTCTGCTCCGTTGTACATCTTTTCAGTTTCAGCGTCAGAATCAATATCACTTAGTTCAGAAAAGACAGATATCAGACTATATGATCGTATTGTTGTCTTTGGTTCGTCGTCGTTTGAATTTGTTTCCTCTGAGATGTTTATATCTTTAGGGGATGAAGATCCAGATGGTGTATTTGATAATTCTGTTAACGGTGAAGTTGGTCCTGTATCACTAACAATGCTATTTCTTTCTAGATTGAATTCATTTATGAACTGTTAGTATAAACTTCTCAAATTGAGAAAGAGACTGAGGCTCTGACTTGTCAAAAAAAATCACACCGTGTGTTTACTTACTTTCTGAGTTGTTAGAATACATAATATTCGACTCTCCTGAAGATGTGCAAAGGAAATAGAGGGCTCAGGAGTGGTTTGTAATGATCCTAGAATCTGGTTCTAGCGATAATGGTGTGCTTATTGGTTGTTGTAGGATTTACCTTGATGTTCTGGGTACAAAAATGTGAGATAAAATTTGTTGGAGCTGGTGAGATATTGTTGAAGAACTCTAAAGGATCTCAGTCAACTCGTAACTAGGGTTAAATAGTAATCAAGAGATCTTATCGACTAGTTAGTTTCTCGACTAGTGCTCAGGGGGAATTGTTGTCAGGATAACAGGAATGGACTTACTGATAAACTTTTTGAATACCTTGTTTGGGTTTGGGCTTGAGAACTGTAGTTGGAGCAAGAGCCGAGTGAGGTGTTTCTCAGTGGGTGTAGTGGGTGGCAAATGGTAGGTATCAATACAACACACGCCGAAAGATTAGGGCTTTCACTTGGTGGATGGATTTATTTGAATTGCAGGGAAAAGGGCAAAATCTTGAAACTTTTAATGGGATTCGATCTTTGTAAATTTGTATGGCCTCTTCCCGAAATGGAAATTTTTGGTGGGGACCGCATTTTTCAAATTTGAAACGGGTAACCTACCCAGCGCTACTGCAAATTGACAGTTCAGTTTATTGCATTGTTCAATTTGCAAACGTGTAATCGTGTAATATTACCTTCAAAGGATGTGGCTTAGTGGGATCTATTATGATTATTAGGTGGTTTATTATTGAAACCTTTTTGCTATCTGGTTAGTATCTAGTTAGCAGCAAAAGAGCATCGAGCTGATAGCGTTGGCTAATGTTGAGCTATCTATATATCTTCCTATAAAAGTGCCCACATAATCATCATTAGCAAAAATATGGCAAAAGCCTCCCTGGGTTTTATCTGTGCCAGATCATTGAGCTGTATATCTCTGTTTTGAAATTCGACCTTAGAGCTTTAGAGTCCGGTTTCTGGGTTTCAACTCGAGCAGTTGCCACTTGATTGTTCCTTCAAAGTCGGAAGTAACAACCTAAGCATAGCAAATAAGGCAACAGTGATTGACTTTCAAAGGCAGTTGGATAGGGTCTCGAGACTCACCTAAAGGGAATATATGCGTATTGCGTATTGATCAAATACAGGATCAAGTATTTGGAGCCAGAAATGTCCAGTGCTTCCAAATATCAACAGCTGTGCGAGATAATATCTGTTTGTCTGTGCTTTTGAGTATATGCTACCAAAGAATCTAAAAAGAAAAGTGAGTACCTTGACATAGATACTTCCTTGGATGGGCTTGAGCTTCTTATCCTTCTATTGTGTGTTGATGTGTTGATAGAGCTCAATTAACGATTCTGCCATATTTGAATCATTTCCCGTGCAAAAATTATTTCCTACATAATGAAAATTTTTTGAGATGAGCTTTTAGTTAGTTGCGTAAGGTAATACTGAATTACTGCCAACGTTTCTCAAGTTTACTAGATACAATGAGTGGTATTGATAACCTTTTTTCATCTGCCAAGAAAGATGACTCCATCGTTGGTCTATTTGCCCAAGCTAGTACTGGTCCAGTGCAAAGAACAATCAAAGAAAGAACTGTTATTCAAGTTAAGAGATCAAAGCCAGAAGTGACAGAACCATTTGCAGCTTCCAATGAAACCGAACAAGAAAAGGAGCAACCTGCCAAGAAGAAAAGCAAAAAGAGTAGAGATGATGAAGATGATTTAGAATCAAAATATATGGAAAAGATCTTCAAAGATGATAAGGAAGAAGAAAACAAAAAGGAAGAAGAACAAGTAGCTGAAAGTAAAGAGGATGAAGATTCTGATTCTGACAGTGACTCTGACGATGAAGAAGAAGTGAAGCCAAAGGCTGCTTTATCAGCAAAGGAAGTCGATCTAAAACAATCTGAAGTCGAAAAAGCTGAAAGAACAGTGTTTGTTGGTAATTTGATATCAACTGTCATTACATCCAAACCGTCATATAAAGAATTTAAAAAACTATTCAGTCAACATGGTGATGTTGAATCTATCAGATTCAGATCTATTGCATTCAATGAACCATTACCAAGAAAGGTTGCCTTTGTTCAACACAAATTACACGATTCAAGAGACTCAATCAACGCATATGTTGTTTTCAAATCTAAAGATGCTATCAGCAAAGCATTATCATTAAACGGTACAATTTTCAACAAATTACACATAAGAGTAGATTCAGTTGCTCATCCTTCTAAAATTGACAACAAGAGAACCATCTTTGTTGGTAATTTGGATTTTGAAGAAAAGGAAGAAGAATTGTGGAGTATATTTGCTGAGTGTGGTGAAATCGAATCTGTCAGAATTGTTCGTGATCCAAAGACAAATGTTGGTAAGGGTTTCGGTTATGTTCAATTCAAAGATTTTCCAGCTGTCTCTAAAGCTTTATTGTTGCATGAAAAGAAATTAGGTGAAAAGAAGAGAAAACTAAGAATAACAAGATCTAAGAAAATTACAAAGACTCCAATTAGAATGGGTAACAAGGTTGATGTTGAAAGATTAACAGGCGCTCAAAGAACCAAGTTGGGAAGAGCTAAGAGAATCCTAGGTAAAGCTGATAGATCAAACGCTGGTAAAACCATCCATCATCATGATAATAACGGAACGATTGAGGAAGGTACCAGAGCCAGAAAGGGTGACCGTGTCGTTGGTGTTAAGAATGGTAAAGGTCGTGTCAAAAAGCCAAGAATCAGAGAAAGAACACAAAAGTTCAAGGCTGATAACCTTGCAAAGTCAAAGAAATAGATGGGTTAAATTGAATGGGTTAATTGTTATTGAAAAGTCAAGAATTGTATCGTCATGAAGTTATAACTTTGCTCTCTGTTGAGCATGGAAGTAATAAATCATGACAACGTCACAATAAACATGCTTTAATTAAATCCTCACCTAAGATTTAACTAGATATCGTAGAATGAATAATAGTACCTCAGTTTAAGTGTTTGAGTTAGATGCGAAATCATCGAATCATTATTTAATTTTTCAACCGCACAAAAATTCAAATTTTGAAAACCCGTCCAGAATTTTCGACTGATCCATCCAGACCATCATAACTAATTAACAATCTCTTCACAGGCTGCAGCCTTCCTCTCAGCTTACAAAATACCACTGCCTGCTGTTCTTTATCATTTACTCGTTATTCATACTAAGTTCAAGCAGATAGAATGTGTGAAAAATCATTCGCTAATATATGTCTCAAGGCCCATACGCAGGTACATGATTTCTTGATGCTAACGCAGGACGAACCAGAGAATCAACTATTAATATCAACCCAAAAACAGGTCGAGAACACATTGGATATACTACGATCAGCGCTGGAGAAGTTCACCATAGATGAGATATCAGTATCGTATAATGGGGGTAAAGATTGTTTAGTGCTTTTGATTTTATATTTATCTGTGTTATACTCCAAATTTTCCAAAGAGGAACTTGATCAAATTCAATCTATAAAGGCCTGTTATATTAATTATGAATCAGAGTTTGAAGAACTGCTTCAGTTTATTGATTACTGCAAATCAGAATACCATTTACAGTTGTGTGAGTATAAAGACAACTTGAAGGATGGGCTCAGTCACTTTTTATCAGAAAGTCCTGAAGTTAAGACAATTTTAATAGGCACGAGATTTTCAGATCCTTACTCATCCAATTTGAAATATATGCAGGAGACAGATGTAGGGTGGCCTCAGTTTCTTAGAGTTCACCCACTCCTAGATTGGCATTATGATGAAGTTTGGAAGTTTCTAAAAACCAACCGCATAGTCTATTGTAAACTTTATGACATGGGGTACACTTCTATAGGAGGAGCACAGACTACTATAAGGAATCCATACTTGAAGGTGGGAAGTGAAGAATACCTTCCTGCCTTTGAATTGCATGGTGATGAGAGAGAAAGAGATGGTAGGCTAAAGAAGAGTCTGTAATAGTACACCAAATGCTAGTGCCCTGAAAGTCAGAAATAGTAAGGCATTTCATATTACTTTTCTGCAGCAGTGAATACATATATAGTCATCAAACTTCTGAACATCAAATGGAACGTTGACTTGAAGAAATAGACGTTAAAGGGCTATTAGTTATTAACAGTATGAATAAATAGTAGTGCGCATTGACAAATTGACCGGATGTCCCAATTAGTGAATTCCGGCTCATCTCTAAAAATTTTCAGAGTTTTCGATTAAGCCATTTCAAATAATGGATTCATAATTCTGTCTAGACGTAAAAAGCATAAGATCATAACATGGCTAAGAGACAGAAGGGTGGTAAACGTGCCAAGTCTACCAGAAGAGTGCAGAATGCCTATGAATTGGCTCAGAAAGCCGCTGGTGCAAATGATTCTGATGATTCTGATGACGGTGCCATTGTGAACCCTCGTAAGAATATGTTAAAGGCTAATGGTGAAGCCTATGATTCAGATGAGAGTTTTGAAGATGAAGAGATTGATTCAGATGAAGCATTAGGATCTGATGATGATTATGATGTCCTGAACTCTAAGTTTTCCCAAACTATCAGAGATAAACAAAAAGAATTGAAGAAAAGCGGTAACAGAAGAAACCAAGCTATGGAATCAGATGAGGAGTATGATAGTATCGATGAAAGCGAGTTAGTACCGTTATCCGCAGTTTGGGATTTGGATGATGCTAACAAGAGCAAGAAATCAAATAACAAAGCTGCCTCTAAAGAAGATAATGATATTATTCTAGATGATTCTGACGTGATTTCAGAGAATGATTCTGAACTTTCAGGTTCTGAAGGAGACTCCGAAGAAGACTCTGAAGAGGAGTCTGAAGAGGAAGATTCTGATGGAGATAAAGAATTTCCATTTGAGGGGTTCTCAGATGATGAAGATGTCGAGCTTACAACATTGAAGGCAAAATTGAACAAGAAAGAAGGTAAGCAAAGACAGCATTATAAAAATTATCAGATAGAAGAGAATGAATTATCATTGCCAGGTGGTGGTAATGAAATCACTTTGACTGATATGTTGTCAGTTGTTGATAGCAATGCTACCAAAAATGCTCTTTTGATTGATAAGGTTGAAACTGAAGAGAGTGGTAAGTCACTAGCAATTCCATTACCAAAAAGAATTCAAGACAGACATGAGCGTAAGGCTGCTTACGAGATCTCAAAAGATGAAGTGAATAAATGGAAAGATGTTGTAAAGGAAAACAGAGCTAAAGAAGTGTTGTCTTTCCCAATCAACAAGCCTGTGCAGCATAACGAAGCCTCCACATTCAGTGCACCAAGTGAACCATTCAACGAGTTAGAACAAAGAATCAATAGCGTGCTTACAGAATCTAAGTTGAATGATGATAAAAAGGAATCCACCTTTGAAGAAATTGCTACTGCTAAAATGTCAGCTGAAGAAATCAAGAGAAGAAGAGATGAACTAAGACAGATGAGAGAGTTGATGTTCAGACAAGAAAGAGAATCTAGAAGAATCAAGAAAATCAAGTCAAAGTCATATAGACGTATCAAGAAGAAGGAGCTTCTTAAAAACAAAGAGTTAGTCGAAGGAGATTATTCTGATGATGAAGATCATGATAACAGAAGAGCACAGGAGAGAATGTCTTTGAAGCATAAAAATAATTCGAATTGGTCTAAATCAATGATCAAATCTGGATTAAGTAAAGATAAAGAAGCAAGAGAAGAGATGGAAGAAATGTTGAGACGTGGTGAACAACTGAGATCAAAAATACTAGATCGTGAAGACGGGGATGACGAGTTTGGAGATATGAATGATATGGACTTGAATAAGAATGTGGATTATGAATCAGAAACTGAAACCAGGGAAAACTTGGGTAAGACTGGTGTTTTGAATATGGCTTTCATGAAGAATGCTGAAGCCAAGGAGCGTATAAGAAATGAAGAGACTAAAGAACGTTTAAGAAAATTGGATGAAGATGAGGATATTGAAGCATTTGAAGATTCAATCAACAACACAGGCTCAGTCAACAATAAACTGAATGCTGGTAGAAGAGTCTATACACCAGGTGCAGGTCAGTCAAACAATGATGTACAAAATATTAGAACTGAAGTGCTGAAAGAGCATGATAATGATAATGCTAAGAGTCTTGAAAATAGACTAACAAATTTGCACAATAAAAAATCTATAGTATCCTCTTCAAAGAAGGGAAAATCTATCACCGATGACAATATTAATGATGATACCATCAAAGAGAACCTTGATGACGAGGTTAACCCATGGCTTCAGTTTGATGAGGTTGCTGTTCAAAAATCAAGAAAGATTCAAGTGGTTGATCAAAATAGTTCCAAGTTTGAAAAGGCTGCTGCAAAGATGAGCAAGCAAAAGAAACGTAAAGCTAATCAGATGGAGGAACCTGATACCATAATAGATATGGATAAAACCCTTAAAGTTGTGGATGTTCATGGAAATGACTCTGATGCTGAAAACAATGAAGATGATGAATCAAATATTCGCATGTTTAAACAAAAAGATCTCATTGAACAAGCTTTTGCAGGTGACGATGTTGTTGCTGAGTTTGAAGCAGAGAAGAGACAAGCTATAAGAGATGATGGTGATCAAGTAGAGGATTTGACACTACCTGGTTGGGGTGACTGGGCAGGTGGTAAAACCAAAAAACAGAAGAAGAATAAAGTAGTTAAGGTCACCAAGGGTATTGATGCGGATAAGAGAAAAGACAAACATTTGAAGAATGTTATCATCAATGAAAAGGTGAACAAGAAGAATGCCAAATATCACTCATCTGCTGTTCCATTCCCATATGAAAATAAAGAACAGTATGAAAGAAGTTTGAGAATGCCAATAGGTCAAGAGTGGACGTCCAGAGAAACACATCAAAGATTAACCATGCCTAAAGTTATCATTAAGACTGGTCTTGTCATTGATCCATTGAAGGCACCATTCAAATGATTTTATATTCACATTTCGCATTTTATGAAATATATTTGGCATAGAGTTATCGTTAAAGTTCTGTAATAAACTAGTTACGCGTTTTGAGCCAAAGTCGTTTGTAGAATACAATAACAAATCCATAATTCACATGAGCTCACCTGGTGAGCTAGTTGATTTACTATACAAAGATCCATGTTCTGAGACAACTGTAAACATCAGCTGTATAGATCACAAGCTATCCAATCTATCGTTAATTTCTTGAGGTGATAACTTTCTAAATCTTGGACCTTGTTGATCTGCGACACCCTTGAAGCCAAGCAAGTCGTTATTTGGCTCTCCAACAATGGCAATCTCCACGGTATCACCATTCATGTCACCTTCAATTGATTCCTTCAAGGTTAGAAGGGCAATATGTATAGCATCCTCTAGTTCCAATTCGTCGTTCCATCTCTTTTCCAAAAATGTTTTTGCAGCAACAGCACCTTTACCAATAGCAGTTGCCTTCCATGGGAAGAATGAACCGGATGGATCAACTTGATAAAGACCAAAATTGTTGTGATCATCATAACCAGCAATCAACAAGGAAACACCATATGGTCTAACACCACCAGATTGTGTACTTTCTTGCATAATTTTAGCTACTTCACTCACCAAGATTTTGGTTGGAGGATATTCATTGTAGATTCTTTTGTAGTTTGTATGTGAGACTTTTCTGGCCTTGTCCACCAACACTCTGAAATCTGGTCCCATACCAGAATATACCGCACCAATATCTGGAGTTATAAGAGAGACCTTTGACAATGTATCTGAATTGATCAATGAAGAGGCAGACTTTCTTTCTGTGGCAAGAACAATACCATTTGTGGCTAAAGCGATATAGATTTTGTTAGTAATGAGTGTCAAACCAGAATTTTTTGAAGATTGACAAGCGCAAAGAAACATACCTTTGATACCTAATGATGTAACACCTTGCTTTACTGCGTTCAAAGCATATTCTATTTGAACTAATTTACCACTGGAAGACGTTGATTTATGATTGTTAGTATTTGAAGATCTCCAAGCAGAATAATGTATAGGGTACTTGAACCTCCATAACAATGATAACTTTGACGTACCTTGGTGAAAATGTTGTCAATGAGAAGGAGTATCTGTCAGCCATTGAGAAGGGTTAATTGTTGTATATGGTTGGTGTTGGTTCAGATTGAAGTTGTGCGTGTTGGTTTAGATTTGCCATCGAAATTGATTCTTTGATTTTTTTTGGGAGACCAGGAATTGGTTCAGACACACAACTTTTGAAATGAATACTATTTGAGTATTTACCATCTTGAAGGATGTTCTACATGAGTTATGAAACAGTCGCTAAACAGGTATTCTGTTCCTAATAAACTTTACAAGCAAGTTCAAATACTTCCAGACTTCTTGATAAAATATTTTTGAGTACTATCTGCAAAATAAAGCGTTTAAGTATATTAATAAATTAAAGACACAAATGTATCATTCAATTTTCGGTATAGCAGTGTTTCTTGGGCGACTATCTGTGTAGTACTTTGATTGGGACATTCTTAACTGACTCAGAACTTCTCTGGTAGGTCTCTTAACGTGCATGAAATTGCACATACCACCTCTCTCACAAGATTCAGTGTCATGTTTACGACAAGTAGAATCTCGAAGGTCTGCAACTGGACTTAGTTCACAAAAGATAGGCCTTGAGTCATACCATCTTGCACTAAAGTTATCTCTTGCCTTTTTAGCATCATCCATGTTCTTGAACTTCACATAAACATTCCCGTTCAAATGAATATTACGGTTCTCACAGACTGTTAAATCATCGACTTCACCAATGAGACTGGATTCTATAAAGATATCCTTATAAAAGTCATCAAACTTCGAGTTTATTTCTTCTTTGGAGAGCATATTTGATCTACTCATTTCTGGATTCTGATATAGATTTGTCATTAGGATTGTGTAAGAGTTTGCTGGTCTTGTGTGTCTTCTGGAACATTTGTCTCCATGTCTACATGCACCAATCTTTGTGTAGAAATTACTATTTCGAGTGTGTTGTTAATATATGCTCTTGACTGTTCTCTATTTGCATGATGTACTTACCATATCAGGGATTCTGCCATTGTTTCTGCTCTTTGTGGTCTTCTTGTGATGGTGGTTGAAGTGTCAAAAGTAGTAAAGATCTCTGAGCTTCTATTTTTTTTTATAAAAAATTCGCCTTCAATATGTGCTTACTACTACTCAGCAGAGCAGCAGAGTGCTAAATTCGTAGTTTATAGGAGTTTGAGTTATGGGTGTAGGTTGGGATTTTTTAAGAACTTCTGTCTTAGATCAACAATACTAACATAAGAATAGGCTGATGGTGGAACAATCCTGAGAAGAAGCGACTTGATAAAACAAGAAGCTAAGGACTCCAAATATGATAAATTCATTGCATCCACTTACAACCAGAATAAATGGCATACTTGCCAACTATCTAACAAAGAACTGCATGAACCCATCGTGAGTGATTATAGAGGATTACTGTACAATAAAGAGAGTATACTGGAATATTTGCTAGATCCATCAGGTCTAAGCGAGAAGCAATTGGAGCTCGTGGGCCATATCAAGAGCTTAAGAGATATAGTGGAGTTGAAGTTAGAAAGGAGCGGAGATGACAGTAACGAGTTTATCTGTCCTATAACAGGGAATGTCTTGGGAAGTAATGGAATCAAATACGTTTATATAACGGAATGTCATGATGTGATGGCTGAGAAATGCCTTAAAGAAGTGATTTTGGAGAATCATGAAAAGATATGTCCTTTATGCAACGAGACATTTGATATTGAAAATGTAATTGTGATAAATGCCACTGATGACGAAGACATCCATCAGTTAGAAAAGAGAATCATGAATTTACAAAAAGAAGGCATATCGCATTCTTTGAAGAAAGTCAAAAAGAATGATGAGAATAGGAAGAAGAAGAAAAGTCATGATGTTAAGGATGGTAAGATCAAGAAAACCAAAAAGTAAAGTACAGTCACGAGTCATATTCTGAATTTTTTTTATATTAAATTGATAATAATATTAGATAGATACAAGGAGTAATGATTGATTTGATATGATTAAATAACAATAGGATATGGATTTTGATTTTGTAAAAGATTCACCGGGAATTGAAGAGGTACTAACATTTGATTGACGCTTATGAATTATTGTAATTCTTGTTCTTGTTGCTCAGCAGCCTGAATGGGATGAAAAGTCATTTGGGTTAGTAGAATGTTTCAACCAATAGAGGTTTAAAAATTCAGGAACTTACCTGTCTCTCCTTGATTAATTGTTGTTGTCTGTCGAACTCTTTACCGTTCTTATACATTTGCCATGCCATACCACCTGAGACGTATATGGAACCACCGATTAAGGTCAACACTGTTAGACGATGAACAGCATCTGTAAGTCTGACGTACCAAGCGTAGTTTTGAGCCATTTTAATGTGATGTTATTATAATTTTGGGATCTAGTGCTGATAATCCAGAATGGCTTCATGCTCTTTGGAAAAGTAAAAAACTTCAACTTTCCAATATTACCTAATCAATTATGTAATTATACCACGTGATCTATTTTTTTTAATGATTACATAATCCTCGTTTACGTTTTTTTTTTCGTCGTTCATTTTTTTATTTGTTTGAATTTAAAATACAAATTCGAATTTCTCTCTTCCTTGCCACTCCTTTTGATAGTAAGAGCTATTTCAGTATTCTTACACTTACCACTCACACATACACACACTCATTATGTCTAGTCGTCCTCAAAACGTTGGTATCAAGGCCATTGAAGTCTACATCCCATCTCAAGTAAGTCCACTATTTCTTGTTATACAAAACGACACGCGATCTGATTTAGCTTTATGCGCCCAATTTGCACTTCAGATTCTCAACGAAGAAGGGAGTCCAACCATTGCAAGATCAGAATAGCGATTGGTTATTGTTTGTCTTGTTGTTAACTCATCACGGTTTAAAAGACTAACAATATTTAAAGGCTGTCAACCAAGCTGAATTAGAAAAATTCGATGGCGTTTCCCAAGGTAAATATACCATTGGTTTAGGTCAAACCAACATGGGTTTCGTTAACGATAGAGAAGATATTTACTCAATGTCATTGACAGTTCTTTCAAGATTATTCAAAAACTACAACATTGATCCAAAATCTATTGGTAGATTGGAAGTTGGTACTGAAACTTTATTAGATAAATCAAAATCTGTCAAGTCTGTGTTGACCCAACTTTTAGGTGATAACCATGATACTGAAGGTATTGATACCATCAATGCCTGTTATGGTGGTACCAATGCTGTGTTTAACTCAATCAACTGGGTTGAATCTTCAGCTTGGGATGGTCGTGATGCTGTTGTTGTCTGTGGTGATATTGCCATTTATGAAAAGGGTGCTGCTAGACCAACTGGTGGTGCTGGTACTGTTGCCATCTTGATTGGTCCAGATGCCCCAATTGTCTTTGATGATGTTAGAGGTTCATACATGGAGCATGTTTATGATTTCTACAAGCCAGACTTCACCAGTGAATATCCATATGTTGATGGTCATTTCTCATTAGCTTGTTATGTTAAGGCCTTAGATAAAGCTTATGCTGCGTACTCAAAGAAGGCTGCTGCTAAAGGTGTTGAATTGCTAACAAAGGACACTGTTGGTGCCACCACAAGATTTGATTACAATGCCTTCCATGTCCCAACTTGTAAATTAGTTGTTAAATCATATGCTAGATTGTTATATAATGATTTCAGATCCAACCCAGCATTATACCCAGAAGTTGATGCTGCATTAGCTGAGTTATCATATGAAGATTCATTAACTGATAAGGCTGTTGAAAAGACCTTTGTTACTCTTGCCAAGGAATTAACAAAGGAAAGAGTTCAACCATCTTTACAAGTTCCAACCAATACTGGTAACATGTACACTGGTTCCCTATATGCTGCTTTTGCCTCATTATTATACTATGTTGGTAATGAGAAGTTGCAAGGTAAGAGAATTGGTTTATTCTCATATGGTTCAGGTTTAGCTGCCTCATTATTCTCAGTCACTGTTAAGAGTGATATTTCTCACATTACTGCCAACTTGAAGTTAGATGAACAATTAACCACCAGAAAGAGTGCCACTCCAGAAGAATATGAAGTCGCTATTGCTTTAAGAGAAGCTGCCCATCAAAAGAAGAACTTCAAGCCAACTGGATCCATTGAAACCTTGAAGTCAGGAACCTATTATTTGACTGAAGTTGATGACAGATACCACCGTAAGTATGAAGTCAAACCATAGATCATATATCCACATCATTCCATCTCACGCTGCTTGCTATCAATCAATCAATCAATCAACTATTCTAATATTATTAAAAAAGAGCATGTCTATACATAAGTAACTAATTAATCTCCGTTGCACCCTTCGCTTGCCCGTTGTATCCCCGTGTAAACGCCTATCCCCGCTGGCCAATCACAGCGCAGCGAATTCACTGTGATTACGTCAGCAACGCCGAGGTCGAGAATTGTCACATAGACGATCGAACAAGATGGAAAATAAAATAAAAGCAGATCTCAAACCATCAACCATCAACAAGAAATCTTTCAAAGGCGATCCAGAGTGCTGAGCTAGAGAACAGAAGAAGACCAGCTCATGAAACAGTCGAATATGCCCTTCAGCTGCTTCAAGAACAACTTCTATGCTTCTTCAAAGCGCTACCACACAGCAGCCAAACACCATACAACAGCCTTCTTTGATTCGTCTTTCAACCATGCCAGACAGAACAGCCAGTTGGCCACTTTTGAAAGTGTTGGTGCCAACGGAGGCAATGGGACACGGTTCAACACACACCCACATCCTGTCAACACGGCCATCGTCAACTACCTGCCCTACGACCACGACCAACCCGTTGGTCTGGATGATAATGGCAAGCCAGTGGCATTTGCTCATAGCACCCTGGGAATAAACCATTTGATACCAGAGCATTTCTTTGGCAACGTCAACTCGTACAAGCAGGTGGCCTCAAAGATCCCAGCTGTTGATGTTCCTAATGTCTTCAGCTCAAGAATGAAGGCCGTCAACCAGATACACCAAAAGCACAATATTCACACCTCATCAAACACCCAAAATAAATATTCACATAACACCATAATCCCACAGCTAGAGAAGCAATCAACAACAATAACAAAACCAGCAGCAACATCAGCAGCAGCTAAACAGACACATAATATCACACAGCAACTTACAATAGAGATTCCACAGACACTGCTAAAGGCTGACGATGCTCTCACCTCGATCCACGATTATGACTATGAACAGACACCAGAAACCTTTCTTGACCAGCAAACGACGGAGATAATGACGGCTTTTGAATCGAAGCAATACGAAAAGATCAACTCGTTGTATTTCGCTATGAAGAGAAATGAAGTGATACCATCCATACAGACTTATGAACTGGTGCTGAAATCAATAGCCTTGAGATCTATTGATGATACCATTGATGAAAAATTATCAGTACTATTGACAACATATCAAGACTTGGTTTCAAACAAGATAAAGCCAAACTTGGCCATCTATTCAGTCGTTATTTCACAACTAATGGAGGCTGCTATTGATTCATACTTCAACCGTGTATCAAACAATGGTGTTGATTTCTTCAAGATTGCTGTTGATATCTTGAAGGCATCTAACGTTTCACAAACTCAACAATTTGAAGCTTATATCTTGGATTATGTTTTGATTGGTATGAACTTATACCCTGGTCTTGTTGAATTGGATGAATTATTAGCTTTCTTAGATGCAAACTCTGATCATCATAAGAAATCCGAAAACTATTATGTTGGATTAATCAACTATTGCAAATATACTAATGATTTGGATATGGCTTTATCATTATTTGAAGAATATAAAACAATGCCAGAATTACAAAATGCTCAATTTTACGTTTATTCAACATTCATTTCAACATTGATAGAGTTGAATGAAACCTTAAGTGCAACAAAATTCTTAGATAACATTCTAACAAATATTCAACAATACCCAAATTTCAAAGAAAATACTTTGATGTTATTATCAAGTTATCTTCTAACTTTATCCAAATATAATGGACCAAAAGCTGTTGAAATATGGGGTAAATTTAAAGCTATTGATTGGATCCCTGATTTAAGCTATAAGTTCTACTCTAATTTTTTGAACAATCTGATTGATTCTCAATCTTTACAATATTCAACAATACTAAAGATTTATAACTATATGTGTGCATTATCTATTGATTCCAAATTCGATTTCAGAGCAACTGGTGCTCATGCATTAACCGAATCTTTAGTTCAACCAACAGATTGTGATATAACATCATCAAAATTATTATCCTTAGTGTTAGCTAATGGTGATAAACAAACTGTTTTGAAAATGATTAAGGAATCATTCATTAAACAACAATCATTTGCATCTTTTGAAGTTTATGGTCCTTTATTTACATTTTTAAATAATGAAGAACTGATTTTGAAAATTATCAATCAACATGGTTTGAATAAATTATCTTCATCTCCATCACAAGTGGGAAACTTTATTGGATTTGAATTTTTGAATTATTTGGTTGGTACACTATATCCAATTGAGACTAATTTAAATCTTTACAGAAGTTTGATTCATACAAACTATTTCAAAAAGTTAGTTGATATTTATTCATTCAAAAAGACCTTGAATTATTCTGGATTCTATTTGATTTTCCAACAAGTTATCCTTTCATCCATGGTATCTGTTGATACTGCATTAAAGTTATGCTCTCCATTGATGATTGAATATTATGATGTTGATAACCATTATGTCGATTTGACTGAACAAGAAAAGCAATTCAAATCTCAATTGACTGAAAGCTTCAAATTGATGAAGGAACAACTAGAATCTCAAGGTTCTACAACCATGGAAAGGGATTGCGAAGATGTTAAAAAAGCCTTTGAATTGGTATTTTAATGAAAAGAAACGAAGAGAGAAAGAAGAGTGAAGAAGACAGAGGAGAACGAAGACAGAAATGTGAACTAACTTATAATGAACTATAGTTTAACATTTCCACCACTTATTTTAATGTTTTATGAAACAACAATGAACACAACATGACAAAAAAAAATTATTTATTTACAAGGCTTTAATGAGGTTAGTTTTCATGATTATTTCATCAATTTTTGATGATCATGACCATTTATATTCCGTAACATATCCATATCCATTTTTTTATACAGTTATACACATGAGAACAAGAAATCTAAACATACTGAAAACGACTAATTATTGTTCGACAATAAGAGGATCTTTCTGGTGAAACGTCAGTACTAAGGAGTAAGTAGTCTCGGAGGTTTAGGGAGCTAAGTTAGAGTCAGACATTGGAACGGTTGTGCTTATATTAATGGTGGTAATCATGATGAATGTTAGGGATCATTGGATAAGTCATGTCATAACTCATGTAAGGATAGTTAATAGTAGATAGTTAAGTATATAAAGGATAGTCTTCCTTATAAGGAATTAGAGGTATTGTAGTTCTCAGTAGGTAACAGAATATTAGTGTCAACTGGGACTTATGGTTTGGGCACATTAGTGTAACCCTGAAGAACATCACCCCCTTCTTCTATGTCTAGAAAGAGTTGTAACTGAGATATTGATTGTTCAAATGATATTGGACTATTGAATATTGAAATGTGTAAGCAAAAGATAATTGTGACCGAACCAAATGAAAGAAAGGTAGTGGAAATCCGTTTATGGACGAATACATGAGTCTTCAGATCAGATCTTGCAGAGTGTACAGTTCTTCAATCTCGTAGCATCAGACTAAGTAGACAGTGTGAGACTCGGTGCTAGCCGTCAACGTTAGCAGATAATAGTAATGAAATATAAATAATGAAATGATTGTTCTGTAACTCAGGACTGACAATACTCACTAAAACCACTCCTAGGAACCTAGATATAAATAAATGTTAATGTCTCAACATGAGACGGGGATTCAGTCAAAGACCTACTGGAGTACCACCTGATCAGGGCTGACTCGGACCCATTGCTGGGGACGAAACCGGTTAAAGTTTGTCATTGTTTTGGAACGGATGCTATTGAAGACAAAGTCTTAGTGTTACCAAAACGGATGCTATGAAGAAACGAAGTTCTCAGTGTCACAAGGACGATGCTATTAATGTCATAAAAGACAAGGATTGCCGTGAAGAACATGAAAGTTCTTAATCATCCGAAGATGATACAATAGAAATGCCATGGAGAATATGAAAGTTCCCAATCGCTGGAAAGCGATACATTAAAATTCAGTCACTAAGGACCTATTGAAGTAAAGAAGTAACTTACCTGAAGATAATAACTCTCAAAAGAGTGAAGCCAGAGTGAAGTGTTTTAAATAGAAACTCTGAAATAAGTGTAATAAGAGGAAACTCTGAAATAAATACTCTGAAATAACTGTTCTGAAATAAATGCTCTGAAATAAATGTAATAGATGTGCTGAAAACAAGTAGTTGCAAAACCCAGTAGTCAATTAAGACATGGCTGGAACGAAATCTAGTAAGATTTGTTAAGGAAGCTATGAAGCGCAATGGCTTGAAGAATAAGATTGAGTTCAGTCAACTAAGAAATAGATAGGCAAATATTGTGAGTTCAGTAGATAGAGTTTTATTGTTCAGCGGTTCAAGTGTCAAACGACTTTAGGAATTGAGTTAGTAGAGCAAACAGAAACTTACCTGAGTATGAGCTTGATATGAATAATGTTGAATAAATAGTTGAGTATGCATAATGCAGATAGATCTGGATGACAGATAAAGACAATAAGTATGAATGTGACGTAATGTAGATGAAGTTAGTGGTAGATTAAGTTGGGTGCATAAGTTAAAGTTATTAGTAGATCTGGAAGATGATAATCTGAGAGATAGTCTGAGAGGTGAATGGAGTAGTTGAGGTTAAATGTGTTGTTGTGTGTTAGATAGAGATATTAGAGTAGAGCTTGACTTGATATTGCTGGAAGGTTAGTAGACTAAACTGGAAGGTAAGTAGATTGATCTAGACAATGTAAATCATGACATAGAGAAATATCACCCCCTTCTTCTTATTGTTGTGCTGTGTAATCTGAAAGATTGGATAGATTGATCGAGGTTGATTGTGCTGAATTAGATAAAGAGATGGACTAATCTGAATAATGATCTTGATAAGTTGTAGGTAATGACGTAGAGCTGATGCAGGGTGAGTAGACTGATCTGGATAACGTAGTTGAGTAGATGGATCTGGATAACGTAGACAATGGTATAAAGATAATGCTAGATGATGTAGATAATAGTATATGATGTTAGTAGAGATAGACTGGTTTATTGTTTTGCTTTGTGATCTGATAATTCTGTTTTGCGCTATCATGTTCAGCGCTACCATGTTTGACAAATAAGATACCATTTTTGACAATGGGATAATTTTGAATTTGAGACAGTGAGAGACTAAATTTAGACGCAGTGTTCACAAGTTGATGTCCTTTCTCCTCTGATTGTTGTAGTTCCTCAACTTGATCCTGTAAGATAGTGTTGTTCGTGTAATTCTGTTTTGAGTGACTCAGCTAGATTCTGCAAGTTAGTAGTGTTGAGGCTCCTGTTCTCCTCTCAAGGTAAAGTAATATGAAGTTCACTTGATTGGGATCTCCCAGAAACAGAGTAGTGATAAAGTAAGATTCAAATCATTTGATGAGCAGTAGTGATGCCAGTAAAGTAAGTAAAAAGATATCACTCCCAGGAAATGTATGAGAAGCTATTCTTTGACGGTTGAAAGCAGAGTGTGACAGATTAGTCTGTAGGAATCTAGGACCAGTACCTCTTTGATGGCATATCACCAGTAATCATCTCAATCACACTTAGACTTGGTGACTAGATTTGACACATAGATAGGTTAAGATAATGATTATCTCAGGTTCTCTTGTCTGTTCCTGTTGATATAAGTAGTAAACTTAATCTCTAAGCTTAAAAGTAGGAAAAAGTAGAGATATTGAAATAGGCAGCCTCACAAGTGATATAGTTTCTGTTTTTTGGATCACTGATTAACTTATGAAACTTAACGACTTAACAGTCACGATTAAACTTCCTCGTTTTGTCTGTAGATTGTGGTTGAAGCTTTCCTAGAGCAGCAGCTTATGCCTTAATCAGAAGTGGTTCAATAATTGAGTTGGTGACAGCTTGAGTAATTCTGATTATAGGAGTATTCTGATTATAGGAATAAGGGGTAAAAGATGTAGAATAGAATAGTTGATAGATGATAAGGCTCAACAAAGGATTCAAGTTCTGTTAATGACAGAATGTTGGTATGTTAGTAAGTTAGTATGTTAGTACGTTAGTAGAAAGTTGGCAGTAACTGGTTTTCCTCTCTTAAGGCTTTAGCAAGCTTATCTATCAGCTTCAAACTTCATATGATAACCAGTTGATAAATGTGTCACTATTGGAAGTATTCTGAATACTTGATGATTGTGATGACCTAGCTAGAGCTCTAAGTACTCCTGTTCCTTTTGCTTCATCAGCCAATGCAGCGCTACCATGTTCGACAATAAGAGGATCTTTCTGGTGAAACGTCAGTACTAAGGAGTAAGTAGTCTCGGAGGTTTAGGGAGCTAAGTTAGAGTCAGACATTGGAACGGTTGTGCTTATATTAATGGTGGTAATCATGATGAATGTTAGGGATCATTGGATAAGTCATGTCATAACTCATGTAAGGATAGTTAATAGTAGATAGTTAAGTATATAAAGGATAGTCTTCCTTATAAGGAATTAGAGGTATTGTAGTTCTCAGTAGGTAACAGAATATTAGTGTCAACTGGGACTTATGGTTTGGGCACATTAGTGTAACCCTGAAGAACAATTATCATATGATGAGATTAATACAAAGTACAAACAGACAGTATAAAAAAGCGCAAACAAATAATTCATAAATTGATTCATCACTATACAAGTACTTGCTCTTTTCAAAATTAAATTGGAAAGCTCAAATACCAAACTCAGTTAGATCATGCAGCCTTGACAAAGTCATAGGATAACAAGATGCCAAAACCTAATCATGGGTTAACCGTAAAGTAAATGTAATTGTAAAAGTTCTTTAATCCCATAATGAAATAGTTCCAAGTATTCCATGCCAAAATCTTTGCATTCTTAACATGTTTTGTTGTTGCAGAAGAAGTAGTAACATCACCTTTGAAGAACCATTGAGTGTTTTGCTTTGCTAGTTGAACAAGTTGTTCACGAGTAGTAGTCTTCTTTGGATAAATACCATACGAGTCCAAGTAATCTCTTAGATCAGAGTCTGACCAGCCTTCAAAGAAATCCTTATATTCCTTTGACTTTTCACTAATAGATGAAGCAACACCAGAGGCCGTATCAGATGCAGTAGATAACCAAGACTTGAAATATTCAATAGCAGTTTCGGATAAATCTTTAGAATTTGATGAGATGGAAGCAGCAGTTTCTTGAACATTGGTTGATTGTTCATCAACCCATTTTTGAATATTCTGTGCACTCCAGCCTTTAAACAATGAGTCCTTGTCAAACACCTTCAAAGGCTTATACTTGTTCGCCTTGACAGATTTAACCAATTGGTGACGAGTAGCAAATAGTGGAACTTTGACACCACGACTTTCCAAAAACTGTTTAAGACGATCTCTGGACCATGATTCAATACTAACGAAAAATGTGTCGTTAATCAAGTTATCAACCTTTTCAGTCACATCAGAGGTGGAAGGAACCTTCTTTGACAACAATGGATTGGCCTTATCCTTCATTTTAGCGACATAATAATCAACGTCACTCTTGAAAGCTGACTTGTTCTTTTGAGCTAATGCAACGAGTTCCTTCTTGTTTGACTTTATGGATTCATCAACTTCCAACTTTTGTAACTTCAACCATTCGTAGAGTTGAGAAGTAGACCATGAGTTGAAAAAATCATCCTTCACCGAGCCCAACTTGTCAAAGAGAGATTGGTTTTCAATGTCAAGAGTTTGCAACAAGTTATTGTACTGATCATTGTATAACTGAGATGCAGAATATGCATTTTCACGAACCTTCTTAACCAAATCGCTTTGTGAATCTCTGAAAGATGAGTAGTCAATGCCATATTCATCAAGCCATTTCTTCAAATCTTTGGTGGACCAAGTTGAGTATAACCAATCCCCTGGATATTTACCAGATTTCTTGAATTTTTCAGCAATAATGTAGTAGTTATCTTGTGCCAACTTGATCAATTCAGATCTTGAGTTAGCAGCAGAATCTGTGACTTTGATATCGGCCTTTTTCAACAATGATTTCAAGTCATCAGTTGACCAAGTGTTGAAGATCCAATCAGATGCCTTTGAGAAATCTGGAAGGTAAGAAGAAGATGATGAAGTGGTATGGTCTCCACCATAATAATATTTATAAGCGGTAACCAATGGATGTTGAAACCATGATGACTTTTCATGATCTTTAGTTTCTGGCTTCTTTTCAGCCTTACTAGAAGATCTGAAATAATTGAATGGCAGCCAAGAGTGTGATTCTAAGGTATCCTCTTCATCATCAGATGATTCCCAACCTTTCAATTTATTTTGAAGGGTCCAATGTTTCTTTGACAATTCCTTCAATTCATTCAGAGTCGCCTTCTTCTCATCAAATGGTACTGAACCATCCTTGAGATATTCAGCCAAATCGGTGGCGTCCCATGAATCAAACGGAGTTGAAGCAGGGAACAGCTGGAATGCCAATGACAAATTCAGGTATAAGCAGAGTGGTAATAGTAGTTTCATGATTTGTTATTAATCTTGTAAATAGCAAGTACAAGCCAATGTTGAATTGAAGTGTTATTAGCCTGTTTATATACTCTTGGATTAGAATATAGCAATGAATATGACTTCATATTGTGGAAGAGCAACCATCAAGGATATATTATGTAATGCGAAATTGGGAGCACAAAGGGCTGTTGCCATGACGTTTAATATTGCTGAAGACAATCTAGTTGGAATCCAATCACATCCTTGACTTGTATGAACCATCACCATCACCATCACCAGCACCAGCACCACCTTATTACTTATTACTATTCAACCGCCTAGCCACTGCTCTTCAATTTCGCTGTGATTTTCACTTAACGGAAAAACAAGAAACTTCGCGAAAATAATTATTTCAGTCCCAAACCAGCAATGTCCCAAATGGGAAATATTCCACACCAGATTTGCCAAACATCACCAAATCCTTCGAAACGCTCATCCTTCTCTTCTTTACCAAATGCTGTCTCTGTGCCCTCATCCCTCTTCAAAAAGTTCAATTCTCACACTTCTGAACACAGCGGTTGGACCTTACTGACACTACCATACACCTACGTCTCCAACATCGCATTTACAAACATACTTTCCCTCTTTCTCTTTGGTGTGTGACAGTTAAGTGATAAAGAAAGCGAATATAAACGTCAAATTTGACAAATCTATCAAAAGTCAACGATATTATAAAAAGAGGTGGATTCCCAGTTTTTTTTCCATCCTGCTAACTTATCAATAACTAGTCTCAGTCTCAACAACAACAGAACTTATAACATGTCTTTCCCAACTGAAAACCGTAAGTTGTTGAAACGTTTTCACATTTAATAGATCATCTCATCGCGATGAGCTTTTATCTGATCGATCAGTCATACTAACATTTGATATATAGCACACTACGATTTCTTCACAAACCAAAAAGCTACCATCATCTTAGCCCCATTCAGTGGTGGTCAAGGTAAGGATGGTGTTGAAGAAGGTCCAGAACACTTAGTTGAAGCTGGTATCATTGATCAAATCAAAGGCTTGAACTGGGATGTCGAAGTTGCTGAACCATTCAAAGGTCAAGCCTTCACAAAGACCACTGATGATTACCATGGAAACTGTAAGAGACCAAAGATTGTTGGCCAAGCAAACAGATTACTATTTGACGCCTGTAAGAAGGCAGCCTTTGACAACAGATTAGCTGTCACTTTAGGTGGTGATCATTCTATTGCTATCGGTACCGTTGCTGGTTCATTCTCCAAATATCCAAATGCTGGTTTACTTTGGATCGATGCTCATGCTGATATCAACACTCCATTGACCACAGACTCTGGTAACTTACATGGTTGTCCAGTTGCCTTTTTGATGGGTTTAGATGCTGAAGCATTCCCAGAAGATTTACAATGGGTTCCAAAAGTATTAAGTACAAAGAAGATTGCCTACATTGGTTTGAGAGATGTTGATGAAGGTGAAAAGAAGATCTTAAAAGAACATAACATTGCTTCATTCTCAATGTATCACGTTGACAAGTATGGTATCAACAAGGTTATTGAAATGGCTATTGAAGCCATTCAACAAGGCGATGTTAACACTCCAATCCATTTATCATATGATGTCGATGCTATCGATCCATTATTTGTTCCAGCCACTGGTACTCCAGTCAGAGGTGGTCTTTCATTAAGAGAAGGTTTGTTTGTTGCTGAAAGAGTTGCTGAAACTGGTAAATTAATTGCCTTAGATATCGTTGAATGTAACCCAAGATTGGCCACAACAGAAATACATGCCATTGATACCATAACTGCTGGTTGTGCAATTGCCAGATGTGCTCTTGGTGAAACCATTCTATGATTATAATCATAATTGGGGTTTTATAATGATCTCTTTCTTGAATGGAGATATTTATGCATAACTTGGGTAATTTATTGGCACTTAAAAGTTTTTGGTTAAAAGAGAAAATTAGATTGTATTTATGTATACTATATGGGATATAGAAGGCTAAGTAGATTGTGTATATATACCAGCAGCTTCAATATCAAATTTGCAATATTATTAATCACAAAATAGTTTTTTCAACTGTTGAAATAGTATTCGATAATTTTATGGACAAATTCGGGATCTTAGATCTTATGTAAATATTGGCTCAAATCGTCGATCGCGACTTGACCCGTGGCCGAGATCAACAAGCTACAAGTTCATAGATATAGCAAAAGGTAAGTGTATTCATCAAGGTAATAAGCATACCTATAAGTCATTCTCCCCTTTGGTTGAGTATCTTCATCAATAGTTCTAATCTATAGACAATTCTGAGATAAAACCAAAAAGGGCATCACATAAGTTCATAATAATAATAATAATAATAATAATATAGTAGTGGTAAGTAGTAAAAAAATAAAGAGAAATCTTGAATATTTCAATAAAATAGGAGTGGATCAGGCAGTAAAATAGCTGTTATGTACAAGGTTAGCATACCTCACATAATCCACATCCATCGTCATTCGTCAGCATCGTAATAATAGTAGTTAAATAAGTAATAAAAAAAGTCAATAGCAAGTGTGTAGCATCAAAAAATCAACAACAAAAACATCATTCAATTAATTGTGTGCTTAATAGTTCATAAAGAACTCCTCATAATTGATATCATCAACAGAAACAGTGTCAACAGTATCAATGTCCATCTCGTGGTCTTGATCATGATTCATAGCATGATGACTATTGATATCAAAACTGTTGTTAGTCATCTTGGTGTCATCAACACCCTTGAGGAAATTGAATTCGACATCCATATCCTCCATCTTGATCTTCTTGTTGATAGGATTAGGATTGGCAATCATAACGTTCTCATGGATGGTAGTCATTGTGTTACTTCCATTAATATTTGGCTTAGTTAAGAACTCATCAAATCTAATTCCATGGCCATCAGAAACAGTCGTGGCTGAGTTCAAACTGGTGGTAGTTGAAGATGCAGACATCAAAGATGGGATGGAATCTTGATCCATTTCTCTCTTTCTTGAGCATGATGAAGTTGAGTTTGGAGATGGAACCATATCACTTGAGGAGACACTGTTACTTCTGTTCATGCTTGGGTGAGCAGAAGGGGATGAATTTGACATATTCATGAAGTTGTTGTTGTTGTTGTTGATATTGGAGCTGTTGCTGTTGTTTGAGTTCGCGTTTGTATTGGTATTGTTGATTTCAAGAGCTCTCAAGATGGATAGTTCGTTGATTGTGTAATTTATTGGTGAGGTGGTCATTGAGTTTTCAGTTAATTTATTATATCTCTCCAATAATTCCTTCAATTCAGTCTTAAGCACATTGTTTTCCATGTTCAATTTCTTCAAAAACTCGACATCCTTCTTCTTCACAGTCTTTTTCACTGGCTTTGTAGAATGAGATGTAGATTGGTGATGAGTTGTGATGTTATGTTGAGTGTTTGATGATGTAGATGGGTACACGGAAGCAGTTTGATTTTGGCTTTGAGGATGACCTTGGGAAAAGGAAGACGAGGATCCTAAGTGTGAGTGAGAAGCAGGGTATGTGGCAACGTTTGAGTTTATGTTGTTGTTTGCGTTGCTGGAGCTGTTTATGTTGTTTGCGTTGTTTTGTTTGTTCTGCTGGTTGTTGACATTATGGGTATTATGGCCATCCTTGTCCTTTGTGCTGGACCCTTTGCACTGCATCGACTTTCTGCCTGGTCTTGGGCGCGGAGGCAGGATCCAGTTCTTCGACGTCTTGATGTGGATCTCGTTCTGAAACATCCTGCGAGAGTCAATGAAGGTTTGTATGAGGGAAGAGGGAAGATGTCTGGCTGGAGCTTATGATATTCAACGGAACGTCAAGCTTGTTTTAAATTAAATTAAAGATGGAGCGTTTTCTTTCTCGAAAAATTTTCAGATTTTCCCGACTGCCAAAATTTCCGATTTCGATTTCGATAAAATTGCATTTACCTGTTACGCGTCTTGGATGTGACACAAACTGTGTATTTAGTTTCTCATATTGTCTAAAATGGACTCTACTTGTATACGCAGCAACTCACTGCCCTTGGTATCAAACTTGAGCAACTGGAGTTTGATCGAATTGATCTCTTCTTCATCAAAACGTTTCTGAATTATCGCCTTACCATCTCTCTTGACATAAATGTTACCAATCAACAATGCAAAATAATCCAGGTTTGACGAATGATTTAAGCTTAGTAGATTGTTGTAAATCTTGTATAATTCAGCCATGTGATCCTCCTTCAATATAGTGTTCAAACAATCCTCGTCTTCAATCAAATTGATCAATAATCCCATCTCTAAAATACAAGTAGCTTCATCTTTATAATCTCTTGCATTACAATCATTGATGACATGAGAAACTAATGATGGTTGAAATATTGATTTACCCTTCTTTACTGATATCACAATTAGTAACTTGATCAAGGAAATTTTGCAGTTTGTATCTTGTTCAACGTCCTTGAGTCTTGATAACAAGAAGCCAACAACGGTTTCAATATTCAAATCATCAAAGTAAAGAGTATCTGGACTCAGAAATGATTCATATAAGATCAACAAAACATGGAACACTCGTCTATCAGTCTCA
The DNA here is from genome assembly GCA_030582235.1 of Ruyongia ponderosae. NCBI lineage: Eukaryota > Fungi > Ascomycota > Saccharomycetes > Phaffomycetales > Wickerhamomycetaceae > Ruyongia > Ruyongia ponderosae. Next base: position 221,037 of record JAKTWV010000009.1, on the reverse strand, counting down.
TCAGTCATCCTTAATGAGAATAAAGAAAATTTAGAAGCTTGGAAAATAGCATCATTCATAAATAGTCCATTTTGAAATAAAAATGTCACAGCGAAAAATGAGCTTGGATATCTCTTTTCTAACTTGTTTAAAAAATCTTCATATAACATCTTGCTGTGCTTTGTAAATCCTTTTTCCAAAATAATCTTTGTTGGATCCTGATGATGATTCCTCAACAATTGGACGACTAAGTTGATTAAATCGGTATCAATATTCATCTCATTTTTAGTGTTATCCTCCGTTAACCGACACAATATAAACCCAGTGACATAGCATTCTAGATATGAGCTTTTATTGATAAGTGAGGGCAGAGATACATGGGAAGGTAGTCCATGATTCTTTAATGATTTGAAAAAGTCATCATCAAACAACTTGATACTCAATTCTAATAATCCTGAAATCTTTGATTTGGAAGTTTCAATTCCTTCGATTAAGAAGTTCAACTCATCGATAAATTGAGCATTCGATCCCTTTTGCCTCAAATTACTTAGACTATGAAGATTCTTTCTTGTAGTTTTGAGAGTGCTGGCAGTCTCATTAAAGTCATTTATCTCATCATTATCAACTTCAGTCTTCTGTGTATCATCCTGTCCTCCCAGTTCACTTGAACTATTATAAACATTTGAAGTGATAAGCCCTTCCATATCATTGTAGTCCCCTTCATCTTCACTCGCGCCTTGTGTTCTTCTTTCGTTGACGTTCTTCATTTTGTCCTTGTCATTATCATTATTTTCATTATAGGTGTCATCATTTTTGACTCTGAAAGACCTTTGAAGTCCATAAGTCTTTGAAATCTTATTGAGTCTTTGATTTATAGTCTTCTCTTTAGTCCTTACCGATGACTCAGGTATCTGAAGTGAGTCTAGTGCTTCGGATGGTTCTTCTATGGTTGATTCTTCGGCTTGCTGTTTCTCCTTTTTGATCTTTTCATCTTCATGGGACTGTAGAAACTTGATCAACTCGTTTTCTTCGGTGACCAACGTATCAGACGAAGATATAAGCACGTCTGAACTCAAAAATGAATCATGTTTGGAATCAAACGAGATGGACTTCAGTGACGCTGACTTTCTAGCAGTGGGTGAGCCTGTCTTATCTTCAGCGCCAATAGCTGATAGTAAATCCCAACCATCAGTAGACTTCACCTTTGAAACTTTTGCTACTAGCTTTCTAGGTGATGGAGAAGTTGTAGTACCCAAAATATTTTGTAGACTCCTACTGGTATTGCTGATTGATCTCTTCAAAGGAGATGGCGATGGTGTTGGAGTGGTTGTAGCAATCTCTTGATATTGATTATTCTCATCGGTCAAATTCTTATTTGGCGTTTTCCCAGGAGACCAAGTAGGCTTTGCCTTTGCCTCAATAAACATTGTACCTAGCCCAGATTCAGGAGATTGTGATACATATTTGATTGGTAGATTCTTCTTTGGTGGTTGTCTTTTGAAACCATCGCACTTTACTCTATTCCTCTTTCTTGATAGAATTGTCGGTATGGAAGAAGCATTCTCTTCTTCTAAATCAAATATGGTATCATCAAATATATCCTCTTTCTTTGGAGTGCGCAATTGATCCTTTGGTTTGCTGTAAACAGCTTTCTTCTTTGGACTTGATGAAGATCTAGATGAGGGTCTGGTGCTGCTGCCATCGGAGTCACCTGCTTGAACAGGAGATAGCTCGACTGAGTCCTCCAGCTTTGTTGTCACATTCCTTCTTCTACCGTATAGTCTCGACATCTGGATTACCGCCAAACAGCCCTGCTCTTAGCCCTCTTGCTTCACTGTTCACAGGCTGTTCTGATTCTGATTCTGATTCTGAAGTGGTTTTCCCAAAAAAATTGGAGTTCTGCCATTTTCAACATTATCACGGGTCAATAAGAGACGCGTATCAAATTTCTACAAACATCAACAACATAACAGATACCTTCTACTTTTAACAAACAAGAAAGCAGGAAATGTATGGGGATATAGCTAATAAGCTGGCTTACGAAGCCAAGAGAATACAGAACTTGGAAAAACTACCTGACTTTGATGAAACAAAGGTGAGAGATATAGTCAAGGAGACGAGCGAGATATTCAGACAGATGGAGTCGGTAGACCAAGAGCATCCATCAGCTAGAGGTTTCGTATTCACCAGTCATTTGTGTATGCGTCGTAACAAACGTTGTCTGTTAGCTTATGAAAGACTGCGATCTCAGAAGATTGATGGGTTTGTTTGGGAGAATCAGGAACCAGTCATCAGTAACAATCACGAAATGGAATATCTTAAAAATTATGATGAAATAACAGCAGATTACAAAAGTTCATTCCCTGAAATTGATCTATCTGGTCCATTAGAACCACCAGGTGATATTTTTATTGATGTTAGAGTGTTGAAAGATGCTGGTGAGATCCAAACGGAGTATGGTGTTTTCACCTTGACTAAAGATTCTCAGTTCTTTGTGAGGAAAGCTGATGTTGAAAGATTGATACAACAAGGATATCTACAAAGGTTGGATAGAAACTGATCCCTTTGTATGTAACAAAATGGCCAAAGACATTTTTCATGGCTTAGTTTGCCATAATTTTCAGCTGAAGTTCGATGGCAATTACAAAGCCAGTACGGCATATATAGATAGAGATTACTCACATACATTAATTGAATTGCGTTTATCTTCTACCTTACTGACAATAAACTGTAAAGTCACTTCATCAGTATCAAAGATCATTTGGATATAAATACTCAAGTAAACCAATTCCCACTCATTATCATATTAAAATCATTGTTCAAACTTTCATCAAATTCTGAACCGTTGGCATGCGAAGGTTGTTGCATACTGGACATATTCGCTGTTTGTTGAGTTGATTGTTGATATTGCTGCTGTTGTTGGTATAGGTTGATTGCATTGAATAAATCACTTCCAAATTCATCAGAGTTGCTCAAAGTATTTCCCCTATCAACACTTTGATTCAACATGTGGTCTCCAGAATAGGTAGATCCAGGATACTGTGTGCCTTCAGTCATTTGAATATTTGAAGAGGTGATTGTTGGATCATTCAAGAAACTGCTGCTTTTTATTCCACCGCCACTAGTAAAAACATTTTTTGTATTATTGGGAACCTGTTCAATATTACTGAACTCATCAACATTTCCAAACAAAACATTAAAGTTTTTGTCTGCTAACTCGTTGATTGTCATAAACTGGTCACTGTTGATGATTCCTATGTTTGTACTATCACTATTAACATTGTCATCTGTTTCAGCACCGTTTGGTTGATTGAGTGAATTGTTGTTATTATCTTGATTACCGCTTAGCATTGGTCCTCTTGGAAGACTTGAGAGTTCAGGAATACTGGCCATATTGAAAAGTTCATTAGTAATATGTTGCTGGAGGTTATTGGCAGTATTTGGAGCCGTGGAATTTGAAGCAACGCTGCTCAGCGTATCCATGCTGATTAAGAAGCTGTCAATATTATCCAGGCTTCTATCCTCATATGAGCTGTTGAGATTGGATTGACCGTTGACCATTACAGAATCACCATTGAAATTGGTTTTAGATGATGGATAACTTTTGCTTCTTAATGAATGCCTACCAGTCTTTGAAGCTGATCTAGGGGAAGAGTGGTGATTACCACCATAAAATGCTTCTTGAAGATCATGTAGCTCTTTTTGAATCTTTGCTTGGGTATTGCTATCACTCGATTCAACACTGGCATTTCCATGATAAACTGGGCATCTTCCAACATTTGATTTATGCGATTGATGCTTCTGCTGTACCACTGGAAGCACAGAATTGAAGGGATTCAACAAGACTCCATTATCTAACTTTATAGAATCATCTTTACCTGCCTTTTTACTGTTGACTTTATTGTTTGGCTTTCTCAACAGAGTCACAAAGAACTCCACAGCCTTTCCCATTTTCCAGCTATAGTTATACCTTGTTCCCAAAATATTTGCCAGCTTATAAAACTTCTCCATATGTTCCAAAAGGATAGTGGCTAAGATTTCACCTGAGTTAACATCAACATTGAAACTAGAAGCAAGTGTCTTTTTGTGTTCCTTTATAACACCGCTAGCGTACAATCCGTCATCTTTCAATCCTGTTTCCAGCCTTTTCAGTAAAGAAGCCTCTTGCGTTTCTTCATCTTCTTTTTCCTCTTCTTTAACTCTGGTTCTCTTGCCATTTGAATTGAGCTCAAGTCTTGAGGAATCATCATCATCATCATTATCATCACCATCAACGTCCTCCGTCACTGATTTTGGTTTCATCAAAGGACCACATCTTGATCTCAAAATCAAAGATACCATGAATTGCATTGATCTATGACCCACCAGCAACAACAATGGCGACAGTATAATGTCAACACTTGGGCCAAAATAATCTACTCCACAGTCAAAGAACAATGTACAGTTTCTATATCCTTCCAAGGCACAATCCAAAGCCTTTTGAGCATAATTTTGTGATAGTTTGGTAAAATGGGGATTCTTATCACCTCTTGCTTCAAAATGGACGTACAGAATATAATTCAAAAGATAAATCAACATATTGACAATGACATGCAGTCTAAATTGCAGAGCTCTTGAACTAGCCATATATGCTGGTTCATTCTCAGATTTTCCAGACAAGAGAACACCGACCTGCGGTAATTTATATTCGTCTTCATCATTGAGATATGAATCCTCATGATCATCAACATTAGTGTCACTAGATGAGTTATTATCATTTGATGCTGTTGAATTGCTTTTCCTTTTTTTGGATCTTGGTCTCTTCAACTCTTGAAATCCATTGATTGATTGTGTCAACTCCTTAATCAATACATCAACTTGAAATTTTTTAGCAGGAGATTCAACATTCAATAATACTTTCATCGTCTTAGCGATCAACTTCATGATATTATCTTCAATTTTAATATTCCTTATGATGGTTAATTCTCTTTCATCATTGGCGAACTCTCTCATAGCACTTTCAACTTCATTTGGTAATTTGGTATCATGGAACTCGGAGCTTGTTAGCACTTGAGGACATCCAAGATTCATTGATTGTATAACATCCAAAGCCTTCAATTCATACCAAATCTTTCTCCAGAGATGTCTTTGTCTTTCATTATTGAAGTTTTCAAAGTTTTGTGGGTCTCTATGAAGACCAATACTGATTGACATTTGTATGATGGTTCCTAGAAATATCTGACAGTCTGATCCATCAGGTCCATCTCCATCCTCTGGTGAATAAAGGAAATATAACCTCATATACAACCCACATTGAACAATCTTCATTGATGACTTTCTCATTAACTTCAAATTGGAGAAACAATGCTTAACACCATTAACCAACCCACAAGTGATCTTATTGTTGGGATCTTGTAAAATTTCCAAATGCTCTCTTGGAGTAATATCATCATCTAACTTTGTATCTTCACTCTTACTATTGCTCTTCAACACAGTGGTTCTTGTCACAAACAACTCAGAAGCCAAATTCTTGTTATGCATTGGCAACGAATCATAACTGAGCTTCAAGATGATACATACTGTACCTATAAGGGCGAAATCCATCCCTGACCTCACCTTCAACTGAATCTTTTGATCTTCATCATCTGCACAACCAAATATGATTTTGCATTCCTCCCTGAATAACACTTCATCAACATATGGCATATAAACATACAGAACATCAAAGAATCTTTGGATTAGCAACCAGAAGACTTTCTTTGTCGGCAGTAGACTTTCCATCATCTTTACTGGGTTTTTATCGAAATCTTTTGATGATAGTGTCTCAGACTTTCCACTTGAAGTACCGTCTGAATCAATCTTGACCTTCGTGCCATTGTTTTCATCTTCTTGAAGCTTTTTTGATGATCTTGTTGAGATTGGGCTGGTTGTAACTGGATTTTCAGCACTAGTACTTATCTTGGAGGTCCTTAAGAAAGAACCTGAATTAGTTGTCGATAATGAGGACTGACCAAGAACTTGATTCATCTGTAATGAGAATGGGGAATTATCACCAGCACCCATCATCAATGGACACACTTTGAAGTCTTTGAGATGGTCTAAAGTAGAAACCAGGTCATTCTGGATGGTCTTTGGAGAATCATTAGATCCCACTTCTGATATATCATCTTGTTCCATTGGCTCTGGATCTTCTTCTTCATCTGCATCCAAATCACTAATTGAGACTTGTCTTGTTTGAGTCTGACCATCATTATCAGCAGAAGATAGGGTATGTGTCTTGATATTTTTATCATTATCACTAGTATTATTAGTGATATCATCATCTTTATAATGAGTATCAGTAGCACTGACTGCTTCATCGTTATTCTTATTATTTTCCTGGTGAAGATGAGCTACTGGACATTTACTTGCAGATGAGGGATCTAGGAGCTTGTTTGTCACTGGACATCTCAAAATTGATCTGTCAGGATTGTTATGATTTGGAGTCTGATCATTCTTAATTTCAGCATCTATAGCAGTTCTCTTTGAAGCGAATAGATTTGGCAAAGATGAAGTTGTTGTTTTGATCTTTGCAGTATTATTATCTGAATTAGTCGACATTTTAAGCTTATATTCTTCCACTTTCTTTCTCATGTTGAAGATATGTGCCCAAAGAACACGAAGGTATGGATCTCCCTTCATTATTGCCAACCATGAAGTAGCGCCAAGATGGACAGTTGTTGTTGATTTGATATGAAGCATATCGAACTTCTTTCCCAAGTTGAGTGAACCGACATCTTCATTATCTGACATATCACTTGAGCTATCAACAGAGTGATCCTTCCTCGTAGAATTGGATAGTGCACTTAAGCCAGAATGATTATTATGAGGATGAACTTTGCAATGACTTTTGCTATCTATAGTACTATCTGTGCTATTCTCTCTGGAATTCAAATCTTGTGGGTAACCACTCAGTTGAGCTTCTAATTCTCTTATTCTTTCCTTTAGTTCTTCCACAGTTGATTTCTCATTCAAGCCAATGTTCAATTCAGCCTTATTTAATGGTTGAGCCCAAGGCGGATCAATATAATGACAAAGATGAGCAACACCAGTTCTTTGACAAGCAGCACATACAGGTCTGCTTTTGTCACATTTGACCTTTCTTCTTCTGCAAATAGTACAGGATATTGGTACTCTGTTTCTTTTCTTCATGTTGACGTTGTCCTTGGATTCCTTGTTGGAAGTGTTGGAGTTTGATCTACCGCCAATATTCTCTGGCTTTGAAGGTATTGCAGGTCTTGATGACTCCTTATTGGTGGGCATGTTGTTGTTGTTGTTGTTAAGTTGTTGGCGTTATGGTATATTGATGTTTGAAATATTGCCTTGAATCAAGTATAAAAGGTTGATCAAAGATGTAATATTGAGATGAGATAAGATGAGATGTATAATAACGAATGTGGCAGAGTGAAGTGATATATGAAGCTTATAATGTGTGATGATGATTTGATAATTCTGAGTACACGTAGTGTGTACTTATGCTTTAAAGTATTAATATTGGGTTGAATATTCTTGAATATTGAGTTAAAACACACAATATCTCTCGAGGAAGTTGATGCTTTATAAAAGGAGGTGTAGTCTTGAGTCTTGACTCTTTATGCAGATGGTTAAGATAAATGAAATAAAGTTTTATAGTCTTGTACACTTGCACAAACCACAGACTACTCCTAGACTTGAATCTTTCAGGCTTTCAAGCTGGGTTTAAGTGCTAAATTGTCTTGACGGTAATCCAATTTTGACACAAACAAGAAATTTAGCAGCAATATGAGCAGATGTTTCGAGCAGATGGTATGAATGTTTACAGCTGTGATGAATTTCTTGTTAGTAAGTTTATAGCATTGCTTCTCTCTCTTGTAAGATGGTCTGAAAAGGTTGATGGCTTCAGTAAGAAGTACGGACATGTCTTCAAATCATGTGCCTGGGACTAGCTCAGGCCTGCCCTAAACCAGAGGTATTTCCATTGAACAAGCTTCAACACTAGCCTTAAGTCTGTAGTAATCACTACATTGTATTCTGGGAACTCCACCACCAAATGTGGTTCTATCACTCTGACCTTTAGAGCTTCGTTCCACCCATAAATGTCCAATATCCACCAGATCACCACCCAAAAACTCACAAAACTTGACGCATTTTCACATCTTCACATCCAAACCACCCACAAGCCTTTTGGAGATGAAAAGAACCTAGGGTGTCCAGTAGTCCCCCGTTGTGTCGTTGAGACCCTCAGATGTACACCCAATTATTTGCCCGGAAATTGCAAGACCTTGACGCTTTCACGCCCAAGAAATCATTCAAGAAATTGGAACAGGTGCCTCTTCGTGGAACTACTTGGTGTTGTGGGTAGGCAGCCATGGACTACATAGTTACACTCTTACAATGGCTAACTACCTTGCTATTCCAGGCATTCCAGCCAGATTTGCAGTGGTTCCCAGCTTTCCAGGACAGACTTGATTTGGTTAAGAGACTCTTTAACTATCTTTTTATCTAAACAATCAGTGCAACCGACCAAAAGGGAAGCCAACAATAGAAGCCAATAAAGAGATCTGCGCTGCTCTTTGGGGACTGTCAATGTGTTTTGGAGAGAGATATGCTGATGCTGATGTTTGTATATACTGGACTGTAATGGCTTAAGTAATATTCAACCAACTGACCCTAACGAGAGCATCTTCATATAGACCCATAGACTCATAGACTCATAGACTAACGTTGCAGGATCATCTTGTCTCCAAATGGCAGGTTAATTATATTGATATTGCGAACATATTGATCACGAGTAGTACTGCTCCGATATCAGCGAAGGCTGGTTTTTTCTTTAACAAGTATACCAATATACCAATATAGTATATCAAAATTACGATATATAATCATGATACTGTATAGCTAGTGTGACTTGATCCAGTAACTCGTATAGCTGGCTACTTGATTTAGCTATTAATTATGAACGTTCTAGTTGTTCCATAAAATCATTGTAAAATTGTAAAATTCTTACATAAATATAAACCAGCATCTTAAAATACTAACGCCTATTACAATTCATCATTATAATCATTGGGTATTTTGAAACCCATATATCATAAAAGCAATTAACATGCTTTCCCTCTAATGAGTGTAAAACAGTCTCTCCAAATTCAAAAAATCGAACTCATTCAATCTTGGATCAGGATTCAAAGTACCTGGTGCATTTCTATTATTCCCTTCAATTGATTTGAATAATTCAGTATCTGTATTGAACTGTTGTAACCATATCCTATCATTATCATAAACATTCCCAAGTGGTCCTGGTCCTGCCAAATTAGGAGCACCAGGGTTTACTCCTCCTTCAATTGGTACTCCTAAAGAATTATTGTTAGAAGAAGAAGAAGCTTCATTCATTCCAAGTGCTGGGACACCATCACCATGAGTCATGCCATTGTTGGTAATTCCATTAATATCATCACCATTACCATTAATATTGTTGTTACTGTTGTGGTTGTTGTTGCTGTTCATATTGTTGTTTCTATTTCTATGATTACCACTAACAGGCGTAATAACTTCAATATATTCCAAAGGATTTGGATGATTATGATTCAACATCTCCAACATCTTTTCTAACTGGTCATCTGTATACCTCATAACAATGTTAATATTTGAGGCACTAGTGAAACTATTGTATTCATCAAACCCTTTGAAGATAGATTTAAGCATCTTATGGAAAATCCAAGCATGATAATATCCTAAACTAGCAAACACGTTTGATGATTTAATCATTACATCACATGCCTCCACTAACCTAATAGAAATCTTACTGAAGAAATCATTCGTGGATTGAAATTGGATAACACGCTTCATTCTTAAGATAAGACCATCATTAATGATAAAATATCTCATAAATAACAATATTAACGATGGAATGGTATAGAATGTACCTGCACTTCCAAAAGAATCAAAAACAGTGGTGATCTTTTCAAAATTGTTCAATCTTAATCTAAAGATTTCAAATATTTTAACAACATGTTTAATTTCATTCGTTTTATTAAATAAAATCGAATTAATAATCACCTCTAACACTGATGAAACAACCAATTTTTGAAATTCATTAGCCTTAACAAACTCAGATTCCATACAATCTGTTGGCATTGCTAAAACTTCTTGCAATGAACCAATTTCTTCATTCCCATATGCTTCAATCTTCTCCAATTCTTCCAAGACCGACCCCACTGATGGTGATTTCTTTGCATTCAAGACCAAAAACAATATCTTATGATAAACAACTTGAAACTTATAATTCTGTGTTAAAGTCAAATTAATGGTATTCTCTATTCTTCCTCTTCCTTGTGCATTTCTAATAACAGTTGGTGGCTTGACATCATATAATTCTTTTCTTAATAAGGTTGGTGCACCAAAAAATACAACCCTGCTGAAATTGACTTCCATCAACTTATACCATAATCTTCTTCTCAAAGTAGTATCAGCACTGCAAAATGTATCATCCACTTCTCTATTAAGACCAAGCATAATAGCTTCGCTCACAAGAGAATCAACCGTAGTAGTAGCTGTACCAATAGAACAATTACAATCATCCATCTCGTAATCTAGGTATAGTTTCATAAATAGTCGTAACAGAAAGGTTTCAGTTGAAATCATATCACCTAAATGAATATTTGAGATTGCTTTAACCATATCCAATGGAGACTCCAAAGGATGGGAAAGAATATAAAAATCATCTTCTGAAGTCTCTGCATCAGTTGTAGCCCGTGATTTCGAATGAATAGAAGAATTAATATATAGAGAACTTAATCTCATAATCATAAGTAATAATGCAAGAGATATCAATTGTAATTTTCTTGTAACTTTGAAATCAGGATTCATGGAAGTACGGTTCCCAATAATTGATGAAATATTCATCTCAAATTCAGCTTTATCTATCAATGGTATAACACAATAGATACTTGAATCAAAGAATTTGTCAATAAGAAGCCATACCAACTTATGATCATTAATAAAATGAGCTTTGACTTCATCCACCATTTTGGATATATTACTGTTAGGAAGTTCATCCGAAACTGCATAACCATGGTCCGTCTCCGATTTGAATCTCTTCAAATATTTAATACTTGAGTCATCAATATCATTCATCACTATTTTGGTAGATCTTGCCATTTGAAACATATGGTTTAAATATTTATCTCTCTTTAACATTGCAATCCAACTTAATGGTCCCAAAGCTAATACTGTAGAATTACTATCAAAGACCTTATAATAGAAATCAACAACATCTTCATTTGTTTCCACAATCTCATCTTCTGTATCTTGATCTGAGAATAAACCACTGTTAGCTCCACTGGCACTCATCGCCTTCTCTAATCTCTTGATCTTCTGCTTGACTGATCTCAATTGGTTGCCTATTTCCAAATCAGGTATACTGAGATTACCATTCGGAGTTGTGATTGTGAGCTCGTCTCGTTTCTTGTCGGATCCTAAGTTGGTGGTCTCCCACACCTTGGGAGCATCATATTCACATTCATCTTCCTTTCCTTTCTTCTTGCAACTTCCACATGCTGGCTTTTCTTGATCACATTTTGTTTTCTTAACTCTGCAAACCAAGCACGACCTTGTGATCCGGCTCTTCTTTTGAGATGGCTGTCCACTCTGAGCTGTGCTAGTGCTATCATTCAGTTCATCTCCACCGGGTAGCCTTGCCCCATTGGGTGTAGTGGCAGATGACATTGCAGTATAAGTTTGGATGTTGTCTTGTTTTGAGGTAAAGTTGTGATGTTGTGCAATTTCTAAGTATTTTGTATTTTGCTTTGGTATTTTGCGGATTTTACGATTTTAGAGAAGCCGAATTACAGTGCGGAGTTAGCACAAAAAACGTTCGGCAATAATTCATTAAAGCCGAGAATCACGATACTTTCATGTTTTACATATAGCAGATGATCTGCAGGATACTGATGTATACAGTATCGCCTTGACTGTATCGTCTTCTAGTAGCTGGACATAGATTACCAGCAGTTGAACCACATTTCCATACAACGGCTTACATATAAATTCAATATATTCATATTCACATTCAAAAATTTTAATTATGGGGATTAAGACAGTATTCAACTATGGTGCTATTCTAACAATTTCCCAATCGTCATTGACAGTAGCACGTCTGTAAACAATACGATCGTGTAAACGACTTGGACGACCTTGCCAAAATTCAATCTCTAATGGGATGACTCTCAATCCACCCCAGAATTCAGGACATGGGATTTGCTCAACACCTTCAAATTCCTTTTCTCTTTTAGCGTAAACTTCATCAAATTCTGAACGACCTGAGATCACAGTTGATTGAGGTGATGACCAAGCTCCGATACGTGAACCTCTAGGTCTTGTATCAAAGTATTTTTGTGATTCTTCATTTGGAAGAAATTCAGTCAACCCTTCTACTCTCACTTGACGTTGTAAATTTGGCCAGAACCAATTCAAGGCAGCATATGGATTGCTATTAATATCTCTAGCCTTTTTAGAATCTCTCCAGTTGGAATAGATGACAAACCCTTTATTATCCAGCTCTTTGAACAAAACAACTCTTGATGATATACGACCGGAAGGTAACTGAGCAGTTGCAAAGTTTGTGGATTCAGGTAATTGTTCTTGCTTGGTAGCTTCTTCGAACCAATTATTAAACTGAATAATTGGATCCTGGTTAACTTCCTCGATATTCAAGGACCCTTTTTCATATTGATATGTCTTTGGTGCAACTGAAATCTTTATTGTTAGTGGATCTTGTTCGCTAAGTCATATTAATCGGACTGATCAACAGGACAACCATCATCCAACTCAGCAATATTACTTACAGACCAATGGTTTCTCTTCAGCTTCGTTTGACATTGTCTAGTATACGATCTCGCTATGTCGAACACTTGTCAATTCTCTTGAGATGAGGATCAATGAGTCACTTTATATAGCGAGAGCACAATAAATGGCAGGAGATTTTTTCAGGAAAAAAAAATAAACCTTTTACTCGTGATACTATTGTTACGACCAATTCTCTTTTCGATGATGAGTGTCGCTTGAGCACTAATTGGTTCATGGTTGGGTTATTTGGTTGTATTTAATCCTGCAAATGATTAAACAATCAAACATATTATACCAATGAGCAATCACCAGTGTGCTTCTCTACAATTTTTGATATTTAAAAAAAGATATTTAAAAAATTAATTAAGAATTAGCTGATCTTGTGTCTTGTAGTGCTCAATTATATATACAATTCAACTGAAGAAAATTCAAAAAATTAGAACTCAAAGATTGCTAATATCGTCCAAGTTAGAACTGTAGTCATTGAAAACATCAAACAATCTAGTGTATTCTTCATTCGAGAACAAGCGGTCTAGACTGTTAATATCAAAGTCCTTGTCAGCAAATAATGGGTTTAGAGTTTTGGATAAATCATTATCAAACAGATCATTGAGGGAAACATTGGTCATAATTGGTGTTGATAATGTAGATGGAGTGCTCATACTTGGTCTACTACCTGAGTCAAAATTTGGTGTATCTGTAGTAGATATACTGGTTCTCTTGACAAACTCATTGATAGGATCATAAAACTGACCACGGCCTGTCACTCCTGTAGGTACATTGGTATACCCATTGATTGATATTGGTAGCTCTGGTGTTGGAGCATCCGGTGTAATTCCATCATTATTATTCACCCTCGTGTTATTGGACTTGTTGGATTCATCTCCAATTGGAACAGTGATCAACGGTTGTAAGATCTTCATGAGATTGCATCTTGAAATCTCCATCAACTTGTTTAACTCAGAATCAGCGTAACTCATCAAAGGATTATATTTTGGAAGGTCTTCCCTCTTCAAATGGCCAAGGTTAACACTGCATTGATTAGAGGAGTTGGTATGCAAATCTTTGATCAACACATCAGCAGCGGTTTCAATGTTGAATGTTGGATTCTTCAATTCGTGGAAAACTAATCTGAACGATACCACAATTCTGGACATGTTGTGAAAATCTGAGCTCATCTTCATCAATAGCTGGAAGACATTCTCAATATTAGCAAATATTAGTTGTGAAAGTTCAAGGTAAAGAGCATGTCTAGTCACTTCGGCAGTTCCTCTTGTGATTTCTCTGCATTGAGTTAATCTCAAATTTAGTGATAACAGAACTAAAAATGCTTTCATGATTATAGAGGTACAAACTGGTCTCAAATAGTATGCAAACCCTCTGCCAAAATATAACTGTTCATTGTATGCCAGGTTCATTGAGCTATTGATGATTTTTAAAGCCAGTTTCAAAACTTCACTTGTAAAATAATAAGTCTTTTCAACATTATTTCTCTTCTCCATAGTCCACATTATATTAACATTTATAGTCAAAAGTAATGATTTCACTTCAAAGAGATAAGAAATTCTCTTGACCTTGGCATAAACTGGTAGCTTGGTATCAATCAAAATATCTCTAAGATTTCCGATACTGTAAGTCCCAAAATTCTCCAACTTCTTGATTAAATGAGTCAGTTTCAACAGATTTGGGGATGTCTTTAAGTCAGTTAACAAAATAGACGCCTCTCTGAACAATTTGGTCTTTTCATACATCAATGCAAAGTCATCGTTAATCGAGGTGTCGATTTCATCCATATCGTCTTCATAGAACGGTAGCTGGGTATCATAAGATTTATCATCTTTCACGTGAAGAGGAACACCAAGGTAAACAGCTTGAGAAGCATCCAATTCCAGCAACTTGTACCAAATTTTTCTCCATATATGCGCTTGAGAGAATTTCTTCTGGGCCATACTTTTTGAAAACATCTTATTTAGAGCAAGTGGATCTCTATTCAATCCTAAAGTGACAGCTGATGAGAGAAGTGTACCCAGAACGATTTGACTTTTAGAACCATCGACAACATCATCATCTTCACGGGAGAAATTATTGTACAGTCTCAGGTAAAGAATGGTTTGAAGTACTCTGAGTCCGTAAGACTTTCTAAGATACTGGTATTGATTTAGGCACATTTGTGTCACCACAATTACATTTGGGTCTATTGGATGATCTTTGAGATCTTTGAACTCATCCTTGGTCTCAAACTCGATCTTAGAAATTGATAGATATGATATTCTCAAAACCAATAACAACAATCCCAGAGTTGCATAGTCGTATTTATTTGAGGTGTTCAAAGATAATATTCTGGACTCATTATAACCTAATGGACCAATGATAAGATCTATTTCGCAAAAAAACGAATTCTCATGAATGAATGGAAACATCGGGTAGACATTTTTAAAGAATCTGAATAATAAAATCATTAGTGATTTCTTATTTGGTAACATATTCAAAATTAATTCATCCAATGATTCTTTCCCGCTGTTGGGAACTAGAAGAGGAGAATTCAAACCTTTTAATTTGTCTTGTTCTTTGTCTGATTCTTGCCATTGAGCAATTGTTTCAGCATTAGAGATGGGTTCTTGACCTACTTGGCCACCTCTTGATTGAGTTTGAGGCTTACAAAAGATCTTCCAAACATGCAACCAAATAATACTGAGATAAACATCCCTTCTCAATAGAGATGGAATGGATAGTGCAGCATGAGACTCCAATCTAGATTTTTTAAGGATAAATGGATTGTGGCCCTTGGTGAAATCAACCACTTCATACAAATCTTTGTCGTCAAGCATCTCAGATTCGGAAACATTATCGTCTGCAAATGAATAGGGCAAAGATCTCTGTGGCAGTTTGTTGTTAGGAAGAATCTGTTGTTGTTGAAATGGTGTGCTTCTGTTAGAGATGTTTCTGTTGTTGTCCCCACCACCGATGGACAAGGTGTTATTGAATAAATTTGGAGCACCTCTTGAAAGCTCTGTCACTGCTATAGAAGCCTCTAACTGTTTGATCTTGTCTTTTAGGCCTTCAATCATTAGTTGAACAGCTGGTGGTAGTTGTTCCAGTTTTTGATATGGTGATGGCACAGCTGACCCAGCAGAAGTGGCAGAGACTGATACAGCATTTTCTGGAGAAGCATTAGAGCTTATTGATTGATGAGCAGAATAATCAGCTTCTGATGCTCTTGAATGCCTTTGCAAGTCTTCTGAGTTGACCCATAGAGGCTCTTCGTAGTGACATAAATGGGAAACGCTGCTCTTAGTACAACCTGTGCAAAACGGACGCAGCTTGTCACATTTGATCTTTCTCTTTCTGCAAACGGAACACGAGGTTGGGACTCTCATTCTCTTTCTAGGTTTAGAATCCAAATAAGAGTCGTCTGTTGCGACGTCTGACTTCATTGAGTGTATCTTGGTACAGTGTCAGCTTTATGAGATAAACAGGTGAAGATTTAAGAACAGGCAAAAATGGAAATTATTCAAACTTTTGAGTCGATCTTGTCTGTTGTCTGTAGTTTGTTGAGCGGTGATTGATGGCAGCTGATAGTAACTCCTTTCTCAAATTTATTAAGTGATCTGATGGTTTTAAGTGTTCTATTCAAGCCTTCAAGGAACTTCTTTCAACTTCTTGCAAGATGGCTTTGGTACAACTTCAAGGATATTCGGGGGAAACAAAACGCAAACATCGGCCCAGCTCAAAAAATTCAAATTTTAACAGCGCAAACTCCTTTCGGTGTTAAAGCGGTAATAAGATGGGCTTAGCGTAAACCCCGCTATACTTAAAAGTGCTGAAAAGTGTACAATGTTGAAATGTTTACAGATTTGGTTCGTATGCTATAGGCCATTCATTAACATTATTATAATCATCACTATGAGCTTCCAGACTGAATCTTCTTATCTATGTACATGCCCTCGTCTTTGTTTGATCTTGCAGAGGTAAATTCAGCAATGATATAGGAAATCCTGCAAAGTCGAGGCTGACTTACCAATACTCTTTTTGTTCAAATTCTTTCAAGCTTTTACGACTCCCACTCTTCTCATAACACAATGTGATGAATTTCTGCACTTTTGATGATTCAACAACCTCAGCAGGCATCAATTTCACTAATCTCTTGAAATTATGTGAAATCAAAACATTATCAGTATCCAATAAATGTTGTTGTGTAGACATCTTCAAAAGGTTGAGCCACTCTTCATGCGAAAGTTCATTGTTATATGTAGTATAGTTCTTTAATATCAGTCTGATATAATCCCATTTGGTATTGAATGTGACATCATGATCATTGTTAAACTCTGGAGTAGTTATTATGGCTTCAAATAAAGTGGTCAGTTGTTCAGATGTTATTGGAATTCCTGCTGCATTTTGAATTATGTAAGATTGGGAAACGTCATGGAACGGATAAACTGAAGGTGATATCTTGTTTAATAATATCAAAAATTGATGGTTCAAGTCAAATTTGTTGATGGATATTTCAGCAGGGTTTCTCTGAAATAATTCTTTGAAAAATGTTTTATATTTAGTTAAATCTTCTTCGATATCAGCCTCCAATAACTCATGAATTACAACACCCATCATTAATTCATCCTGAGTTGGATCAGTAATATTGCTCACCAACTTCTGAAACTGAGAGAAATCATTCAATTTTAACATTTGTTGAACTTGTAATTCGATTGGAATTTCAACTTTTGAAGAATAAAATCTTCTGAATAACCCATCAAAGACATTATCAAATTCGCCATCACCCATTTTTTCAACATTGGATCTTGTATCTCTCTTATAGTTCTCCTTTTCCTTCTTTGGAGCCAACAGCTCTTCCAAATTCAAATCATATCTTCTATCATCAGAGAGCAAATGATAAACAACATCACCTTCACATTGTAAAACTACCCAAGAATTTATCTCAATACCGAAGTCACCCTTCAATGTGTACTTCATTGGCTTTCTCTTTCTATGTTTACCTAATGAGTTCATCTTTTGTAATCCAGTGACTTCAGGGTAGATGTCTATATCTTTTAAATATTTTTTGAACAAAGAGGCTGATCTTTGAATGTGATTTCCTGATACACCAGTAGCTAGTACATGATAATGTCCCAAAGTAACAACAGGGGCATCTTCGTCGTTATTTTCAAATAATAAAATGTCCTTAAACCCTAGATCTCTCGATAAATATTTGATAGAATCTTCTAAGAATTTTGGTGCATGTTCTGGTACTATTGGTAAGATATCATTGGCAGAGTTCAAAGGTGAGACGATAGGGGTTGCATTCACTTCACGTAAATACCATGGTAACTCTTCATCAGTGGAGCTGGTGGCTGTTGTCTCTTCGGTATCTTTCTTCGTTTGAAGAGTAGTTGTAGTGGTATCATCGTTAGTGTCTAAGTTTTCTTCCACAATAGCATCGGCCTCTATGTTTTCTATAGCCTCTGTGAGGCGGTCTAACTCTTGTTCGATATCTTGTATCTGAGAATGTATATCGTAGAACTTATTGCCATTGCGATCTATGCTGATTTGACTCAAAACTTGGTCAATTTCTGAAATGTTTCTTTCGACACCCAATACATCTTCTTTCAGATAATTAAGGTTGAATTCTGTGCTTGTAGACTTGAAACGAGAAAAAACAACAGTTTCTTGTCTAGCAACTCTCGCGGCACCATTCACCAAACCCCTATTGATATAGCGCAACATCTTCAGTATCTCTTTCTCTGCTTGATTAACCTCTTTCTTTTGTCCTTTCTGCTTCTTCTGCTGCTCAAATTTTTCTTCAAATTGTAAACATCCGGACACCAAGCGCGCCTACAAAAAAAGTCAAATTTGAAATTTGAAAGACCAACTTGAAGCGTGTCTCTTTGCCACAACGAGCGCTGTTTGGAGATGGATGTGCTTAAGATTGAGATCAAGGAGTGGGAAAGACTGTTTGAAACCAAGACTGGCAGTAAACCGAGCAAAGAAGACATCAAAAAGAGCGAAATTTATGACAAGTATCTGAAATATAGTAAGCTCAAGAAGGACCAATTGAAGGCTTCAAATATAAAGAATGAGCGCGCTAAACTGTCTCCTGTCAAGTCTAAGAGACCAATCAAAGTTTATCAGACTCCAACTAAGTCTAGAATAAAAAACATCCCTATAAAGACACCATCATCAACCCCTCAGAAGTCAAAGGCAACGCGGATCGATCAAGATGAGGAAGAATTCCTTGAGCACGATCTTGGACCTACTCCTCAGCTATTTGGTAGAATACAATCTATATTTGACATTAAAGTGAAGAATACAGTGGGACTCCATAGCACACCTATCAAAAATCAGAAGTATGCGCATGAGGATGACTTCAACAGTTACAGTAATCAGCAGCAGCATCATCATCATCATACACCTATTTCAACTCCAGTGAAGTCAATGACTCCAACCAAGAAGCTAATAATGAATTCAAGTCCTATGATATCCAGAAATACTCCTAACTCACATCAGAAAAGAGCAGAATCTAATAATATGAAGATCACTTCCGCTAAATACATCAATGATACTCCTGCTTACTTGAAATTTGGTTCTTTTGAAGATTTGAGTCCAATCAAAGTAAAGAGAAAGAGTATAAGAGATCTATTGAGAGAAGTTGATGAAATCAATACTGAGTTAACTGAGCGCGAAACAGAGAGTCTCGATATAGAAGTTCCAAGTGTTGATGGTATTAGAAATCTAAGAAGAGAATTAGAAGGAAGTGGGTTTGAAGATGATGACGAGGGTGATGATCAAGAAGGCGATGAAAATGAAAATGATGAGAACGGTGGTGTCGATAATAATAAAGAGTCTCTAAAATTTGTTAGAAAGAAGAAGGGACAAAAGAGAACAACAAGAAGAGTCAAGATGAGAGTTGGACCATTAGCTGAACCAGATGAAGAAATCGAAGAGAAGATCCAAGAGAGAATTAAACAAATCAAGAATGGGGAATATGATGAAAAGGATATTGATCTCTTAGCTGTCAACTCTGCTGATGAGATTGATGATTATGGAGATGAACAATTTTCTGAATTTTCTGAAGATGATGAAAATGAAGTGTATATACCGAGAGAAAGAAAGGATCCAGTGAATAAGAGAGATAAGATTGGTGGTCAAGCAATGAATTTCAAAAAGATGAAATTGGAGAAGAGAAAGTTTAGAGGTCGTGGTAGGCGCTGAATTAAATTTTTGATAAGATGATGATTATGATTTTTCGTCATTACTTCGACAACTTTTTAACGAACAAACTTATAACGATAGATACGTGTGTACTTCAACTTTAATAATAGCATCAAAGAATGCGGAATAAATATATGTATTTCATTTCCAACTGCACTAACAAGACTAGATCAATCAATTCTTAGTCAACAGTTGTAACATACCTTCTAACTTTTGTGCTTCCTTTGCCTTTTTGATTTCAATGTCTAACTTCTTTTTGATGCTAATCATTAACTCTTCTAATACCACAGATCTTTCAATCATTCCGTTGTACAACTCTATTATAACACCTAAGTAGTCAACAATTAGATTAACAGATCTCACATCTTCAATCATCTTAATACAGTATAGTAGTATTGGTTCTAAAGTGGTTTCATCTCTGTTGGATAATGCAACTCTGATCTTACCTCTCTTTTTAATTTCTGATAAGATTTCTAATGAAAGTTCTTTTGAAAGACTTGATTGGAATGCATAATCCAAAGCTTCTTGAAATTTGAAAGCATTTAGTAATCTTTCAAAGTTTTTTAATTTTTTCAATTTTGGTTTATCTGAATGGATTCTATGTTCTTCATCACCTAAATATTCAGAACCTCTTAACATCTTCTTGTATGCATTTGACTTGACAGTCTTTGGGGTTTGTGAGAGTGCTGTTGATTGGGCTGATGTCTTACGTGTCTTGATAACACACATACCTGAACTTAACCCTGTAATAAAGTGTTTATCATCCATTAATGTGCTCAATACGTTACCACCAAACTTCCAACCAAATTTGACCTTCTTGTCCAATAAATCAATGACCTTAACGTGACCATCAAGGGAACCAGCTAATAGATGACCCTTTGGAGTAGTACTTAGACATGTGACAGTCTTTGTGAAGCAGTTCAACTCATCTCTCAATCTTCCAGAATTAATATCCCATACTTTAATTATAGAATCACCTGAAGAAATCAAACTGTTATTTCCATCGAAATTCAAAACTTCTTCGATTGGAGCTTCATGGTTGAATTTGAATACTTCTTCACCTGATCTTTGATCAAAACCTCTAACAAACCCATCATAACAACCAGTTATGATCAAATTGTTATAATGTGTTAAAGATCTGACATAATCTTCATGCTTGTCTTCGATGGATACTAATGGTACTTTCTCATTCAAATCATATAATCTTACAATTCTATCATCACTACCAGTAATAAGGTTATTTCCCATGAACTTTGTGACATGTGTAGGATAAGTTGAAGGGTTTAATGTGACCAATAAATTCTTTGAGTTTGCTTCAAATACTTGAACCAATCCGCTGGCATCACCAGCAACTAACAGCTTCCCATCCTGTCTATATTCCCCACTATATACAGTATCTTTAAATCTTGAGAAAGTCTTTATGACCTGTCTGGTCTTGGAACTCAATATTTGGATTCTTGTGGAGGATGTGATTGCAATGTCATGAGTTATTGGGTTAAATGATAGATGAGAGATGGAGTTGTGTTCTTTGTGCAATTGTGTGGATGTGTAGGTTCTGAAGTGGCGCTGCAGAGGCGTAGTCTGTGTTGACGGCAGAATAGGATTCTTGGTGATGGATATGTTTGTGCGATTAGAGGACATGACTGGGACTGCTAGAAGACAACACTTGGAGCCTTTTTCAACTAGCTCAATGTCTTTGAGATGAGATTGAAAATTTTTTTGGCTCAAAATTCGGATCTGCCAATTTTGTAATTTTCCCGTGTCAGTAAGGAGCATTTCTGAATTTGGTTCAAAGTTCAAAGTTGGTATGGTCTTTTGGTAGATGATGGGCAGGGAGGGATGGATGGTAGATCTATTTGTATGGCTGTGTCTGGATGGTTTAGACGGTGTATTCAGCAGTCCTTGTTCCTGTTCAGTTGTCTGCAAATGAAATTTTTTGGCAGGGTAACCCACCGAAATCAACCATACAAATCACTCTCATTATTGATACTATGATACATACTATTTACTACATTGCAGTTAAAATAGTACACTTTCATCATGTCGTTCAGTGGATCGCAATTTGACGTCAATGGAAAGTCTGTCATTATCACAGGAGCTTCACAGGGGCTAGGTCTTGCGTTGGCAAAAGACTTGTACAGCAGAGGTGCCTCTTTGACCTTGATATCAAGAACAGAATCCACCTTGGTGGCAGCTGTCGAGACAATCAAAAAGCATCCTCATGTTACAGATACCACCAGACAAACATTGGAGTACAGATTGGGTGATATGTCTAAGGGTGAAGACGTTGAAAGGGTCATGGAAGGTCTAAATCCTGATATCTTGATTTGTTGTGTTGGTATTGCTACTCCTAAATTATATAAGGATCTAAACTTTGAAGAATTGAATAAAGGTGTTGATGTCAACTATAAGAGTTGTCTATATATCTCACAATTAGCATTCAAAAAGATGATTGAGAACTCAAATGAAAAGAAACAACCAAATAATGCAAACAATGGTCATATAATATTCATTTCTTCTTTGGCTTCATTCTTCCCAATCCCAGGTTATGCTCAATATGCACCTTTAAAATCAGCAATTAGAACATTGGCAGATATATTAAGACTTGAAGGTTATCAAAACAATATTAGAGTCAGTTGTGTATTTCCTGGAAATTTCGACTCTGAAGGATTTGTCGAAGAAAACAAAACAAAACCAGAAATTACAAAAGTGATTGAAGGTCCAAGTGACGCAATCTCATGTGAAGAATGTTCAAAAAGAGTCCTTTGGTTTTTATGTCACGGATATGATTCAGTTCTAACAGATGCAATTGGATTCGTATTGTTTAGTTTGATGGGTGGATTAAGTCCTTCAATCTTATGGCCTGTACAAATCCTACTACAATTCATATTGATGATTATCAGCCCAATTATCAACTTGGTGACAAAATGGCAAATTAAAAGACATAATAACCAATAAACATCTCATAAACTAGTTATAATCATAATCACCATTATCTCTACCAGATTATATATGGTTTTAGCTCATGATCATGATTATGTGCTTATATATTCAGTTCTAACCCGCATCATTACCAGCTGCACAGCTACAAATAATTATCTGGAATTGATAACAAGTAAGGAATTATAATTATCATAACTCGCACGTATAATAACGATATAATTAACAAGGGAATTTGAATTGACTTTTGAATAACACCTCAGCAAAACCTAATATAACTGGTAGTTGGTTGAAGACCCAACTCAACCATTATATATAAAATATCATTTCTGATAATAATAGCGTGGTCCATAAATATGGCACCCCAAAGAAAAAAAAGAGGAAGTAATAAGTTGGTATAATAATAACCGAAAATCATAAGAAACAAGTAATGATTTTCAAAATCCGTAGATTGACATTGAAAGAAAGTATGAAAGGAGAAGAAGAAGAAGAAGAAGAAGAGTGTAGTTCACACTAGAACAATAAGACTAAAGTCATTGTCACCAGCAGTTTTAACACGCTTGGCAAGGATTGTGATACCCCAGAACCTTCATATGTAGAAGCAGTAGGGATTGAAGACGTCGATGATTGAGACGATGAACTTAAAGATGTTGATGTGGCTGAAGTTGATTTTGATGATGTAGAAGATGATGTAGAAGATGATGTAGAAGATGAACCAACAACAGCAGAAGCAGTAGTTATTGAGAGAGTAGGAGCGGCTGCAGTAACTGTATCAGTTTGAGAAGTAGTTGATACTGCGGTCTCTGAAGTATTTATCGATTCTGAAGTGCTAGTTGGTTTGGAAGCAGTAAAAACAGTGACCGATGTAGAACTTAGTGGACAATAAGTAGTATATTGCGTGACAACTCCAGTGATAGTAGTTGTGACAACCGTTAAACCAGTAGTAACAGGGACAGTAGAACATAACTGGCTTTCACAGGAAGTTACACTAAGGACCGTCGTTGATTGAGCGCCAAAAGTAGCAGTACTTGTAACAAGGACTTCCTCATCATATGAGGCTCCTGTAGGTAATACTGTTGAGGTTATTGTTTGAAGAACACCTGAACCATTTGAGTCTGATGTCAGTATAGCAGTGACTGTGGCACCAGCAACAATAGTTGAAGAAGGAGATAAAGTGGTTTTAACGACAGTTGTAACGGCCTTTCCAGCAGCAGAACCACTATTAGTGGTAGATGTAACCGTATAAGGGGTAGCTGTTGAAGCAAGATCTGTGTTCTTTGAACTAGTTGTAACTAAAGCAGAGGAAGTAAAAGTAGCAGTTGAAGTGCCAGTCAATGGACAGTATGTAGTGTATTCAGTCACCTCGCCTGTAACTGTAGTGGTAATGACAGTGACGCCTGTGGCAACTGGAACAGTTGAGCAAACATAACCAGAGCAAGATGTAACTGTGACCAATGTGGTAGATGGGGCAGTCACTGTTGCGGTACTTGTGTAAACAATCTTAGAATAAGAGGCGGTCACTGTAGAGACTGAGCAACCTTCCATTGATACAACCGTAAAAGTTGAAGCAGTATCTAAAGATGATGTGATAACACACTCAGGAACAGTAGATGTAACAGTAACCACTGAACCGCTTTCTTCAGAAGTCAGAGTGATAACACTTGAAGAAATTGTCTGTAATACCAACCCTGAAGTTAAGGTTGAGGTAATTGTGACTGGGGTACATTCACCTTCTGTCTTTGTGATAATAACATTAGAAGTTTCTAATGGAGTAATGGTGGTGTTGATTATAGTAATAGGAGATTCCGTAGTTGTGACTATTGGGCCTGAGACTGTAACTGTTTCTTCAACAATCGAAGAGTTGGTTATTGTTGTGATAAATGAGCTAATGGATGTAATAAATGATGTCACAGTATCAGTTTCTGTAGGTCCATAGGAGACACTTACAATGGTTGATATCAGCGTGGTTGGCAAAGTGAGTACTTCAGTTTCAGTGGTAGTCTGAGTGATATCAGAGGTCAAATACTCTTTAGAGGTGATAACTGATTCCTGGACTGATGTAACCGTAACTTGAGATGGCAGTAATGAGATTGTCATGTATGTAGTAGCAGCTGGGGCAAGAGATGTTGTCATCGAAACAATAGTATGTTCTACCACTGAAGTCGAAACCGTAACTATCTCAGAGTAAGATGTCGAGACTGTAGTTTCTGTCACCGTCACAGGGATAGCGTTGGAAACACTCGTCAATGTGGATATTAACGTAGTTGTAACTGGAATTGATGTGGTCAAATAAACTGAAGATGTTTCACGGGAGATACTGGTATAAGTAGTCGTCAGAACAGCAGTGAATGTAGTTGGAACAAAAGTCGTCACAGTGACCAAAGACTCCGAAATGGAAGTAACAACACTGGTGAAAGTAGTGGAAAAGGTAGGACCTGATGACACTGATGTGGTGGTAACAGTATATGGGATGGAAGTGGTCTGCACTGTAGTAGTAGGAATATATGAGGTAACAATGGATGTAACGCACTCAACATCAGTAGTAGTAGCAGTGGTGGTATCAGTAGTGGTAGCAGTGGTGGTTGCAGTGGTGGTATCAGTAGTAGTATCAGTGGTAGTGAGAATAGATTCGCTCACTGAAGTGTATACCGAAGTGAAAGTAGCAGTAGTAGTAGGTCCAGTAGAAATCAATGTGGACGTGGTGGTAAATGGAACTGATACAGTAACTAGGGACAATTCAATGACAGTTGATGCCGGTGCCACCGTCGTAACAGTTTGCACTGGCATGGTCTTGATCTGGGTAGAAGTGTAACAGGAAGTGCTCATAACAATAGATGGGTACCAATGAGTTTCCTTACTCGTACAAGTAGTGGTAGTTACCTTACCTTGAATAGTGGTAGTAACAACAGCAGTCACGGTATTGGTGACAGGAATACTGGTAGTCACGGAAACAGTAGCATACTTGGTGAATTCAGTAGAGACAGTGGTGAACTCAGTACAAGTGGTGGTGTACGTAGTTGGTACTAGACTGGTGTATGTAGTCTTCTTG
This sequence comes from Ruyongia ponderosae, assembly GCA_030582235.1. Taxonomy (NCBI): domain Eukaryota; kingdom Fungi; phylum Ascomycota; class Saccharomycetes; order Phaffomycetales; family Wickerhamomycetaceae; genus Ruyongia; species Ruyongia ponderosae. Next base: position 195,026 of record JAKTWV010000009.1, on the reverse strand, counting down.
GTACTGACGGTGGTAATCAGACTAGTCAAGGTGGTAGTCAGAGTAGGTCCAGATGAGATTGAGGTACTGGTGTATGTGACTGGAACCAACAGAGTAGACACTGATGTAACTGACACCAATGAAGTGGTCACAAATGTGGATGTGGTTGTAGCAGTGGTGGTTGTTGTGTCAGTGGTGGTATCTGTGGTGGTATCTGTCAAGGTGGTGCTGAAGGTGGTGCTGAATGTTGTTGGCACTGAGGTAGTAACAGTCACCAAAGACTCCGAGATGGAAGTAACAACACTGGTGAACGTAGTGGAGAAGGTAGGACCTGAAGACACTAATGTGGTGGTAACAGTGTATGGGATGGAAGTGGTCTGCACTGTAGTAGTAGGAATATATGAGGTAACAATGGATGTAACGTACTCAACATCAGTAGTAGTATCAGTGGTGGTAGCAGTGGTAGTAGCAGTGGTAGTGAGGATAGACTCGCTAATTGAAGTGTAGACCGAAGTAAAAGTAGCAGTAGTAGTAGGTCCGGTAGAAGTCAACGTAGCAGTGGTAGTATATGGAATTGATACGGTAATTAGTGAGACCGACGTAACAGTTTGCACTGGCATGGTCTTGATCTGGGTAGAAGTGTAACATGAAGTGCTCATAACAATAGATGGGTACCAATGAGTCTCCTTACTGGTACAAGTAGTGGTAGTTACCTTACCTTGAATAGTGGTAGTAACAACAGCAGTCACGGTATTGGTGACAGGAATACTGGTAGTCACGGAAACAGTAGCATACTTAGTGAATTCAGTAGAGACAGTGGTGAACTCGGTACAAGTGGTGGTGTACGTAGTTGGTACTAGACTGGTGTATGTAGTCTTCTTGGTACTGACGGTGGTAATCAGACTAGTCAAGGTGGTAGTCAGAGTAGGACCAGATGAGATTGAGGTACTGGTGTATGTGACTGGAACCAACAGAGTAGACACTGATGTAACTGACACCAATGAAGTGGTCACAAATGTGGATGTGGTTGTAGCAGTGGTGGTTGTTGTGTCAGTGGTGGTATCTGTGGTGGTATCTGTCAAGGTGGTGCTGAAGGTGGTGCTGAATGTTGTTGGCACTGAGGTAGTAACAGTCACCAAAGACTCCGAAATGGAAGTAACAACACTGGTGAAAGTAGTGGAGAAGGTAGGACCTGAAGACACTGATGTGGTGGTAACAGTGTATGGGATGGAAGTGGTCTGCACTGTAGTAGTAGGAATATATGAGGTAACAAGGGATGTAACGTACTCAACATCAGTAGTAGTATCAGTGGTGGTAGCAGTGGTGGTGAGGATAGACTCGCTAATTGAAGTGTAGACCGAAGTAAAAGTAGCAGTAGTAGTAGGTCCGGTAGAAGTCAACGTAGCAGTGGTAGTATATGGAACTGATACGGTAATTAGTGAGACCGACGTAACAGTTTGCACTGGCATGGTCTTGATCTGGGTAGAAGTGTAACAGGAAGTGCTCATAACAATAGATGGGTACCAATGAGTCTCCTTACTGGTACAAGTAGTGGTAGTTACCTTACCCTGAATAGTGGTAGTAACAACAGCAGTCACGGTACTGGTAACAGGAATACTGGTAGTCACGGAAACAGTAGCATACTTAGTGAATTCAGTAGAGACAGTGGTGAACTCGGTACAAGTTGTAGTGTAAGTAGTTGGTACTAAACTGGTGTATGTAGTCTTCTTGGTACTGACGGTGGTAATCAGACTAGTCAAGGTGGTAGTCAGAGTAGGACCAGATGAGATTGAGGTACTGGTGTATGTGACTGGAACCAACAGAGTAGACACTGATGTGACTGAAACCAATGAAGTAGTCAGATATGTGGATACAGTGGTAGCAGTGGTGGTGGTGGTGTCAGTGTCAGTGGTGGTATCTGTCAAAGTAGTACTAAATGTAGTGCTAATTGTGGTTGGGATCGATGTGGTGATGGTATTTTCTTGAACAGTTGTTGTAGTGATGATACTAGTAAAGGTGGTAGAAAATGTAGGACCAGAAGAGATTGAAGTAGTTGTGATTGTTATTGGGAGGGTCTCCACTGAAACAATTGTGGTTTTAATATATGAAATGAATGTTGATACTGTAGTAGTGGTATCAGTGGTTGTAGCAGTGGTTGTAGCAGTTTGAGTTGAGGTTTGAGTTTGAGTCTTTGTCAATTCGCTAGTAAATCCACTAGTAACGGTATCAGTGGTAGTATCAATATCAGTGGTGATACTGGTTGCAGTTGTAGTATCATGTTCAACGGTAGTCAAGGTTGATACCTGGACGGTAGTAACAAAGTCAGTTTCATGAGTTGTGACGAAGTCAGAGACGTAGATGGTAACAGGTTGAGCAGATTGAACAATAGTAGTAGCAACCACATCAGTTTCTGTAGTAGTAACAGTAACAGTTTGGGCAGATTGAACAACAGTAGTAGTAACAGGTTGAGCAGATTGAACAATAGTAGTAGCAACCACATCAGTTTCTGTAGTAGTAACAGTAACAGTTTGGGCAGATTGAACAACAGTAGTAGTAACAGTTTGGGCAGATTGAACAACAGTAGTAGTAACAGTTTGAGCAGATTGAACAACAGTAGTAGCAACAATTTGAATTGCAGTGGTTTCAACCACATCAGTTTCTGTAGTAGTAACAGTTACAGTGGAACCATTAACGGTGACGGTAGTGGCACCAGTACAAGCTGTTCCAGAAGGAGAAGTTGTGCTGGTTGTGCATGATGTAGAAGTGGTTGTTGTTGGGAACTTTTGTTGATTTGTTGTTGAAGTGGTGCAACTGGTTGAGGTAGTTGGTTGATTTGGTTGCTTTGGTTGAGTAGTAGTGGTAGTACAACTAGTAGAAGTAGTTGGTTGATTTGGTTGCTTTGGTTGAGTAGTAGTGGTAGTACAACTAGTAGAAGTAGTTGGTTGATTTGGTTGCTTTGGTTGGGTAGTAGTGGTAGTACAACTAGTAGAAGTAGTTGGTTGATTTGGTTGATTTGGTTGAGTAGTAGTGGTAGTACAACTAGTAGAAGTAGTTGGTTGATTTGGTTGATTTGGTTGGGTGGTAGTGGTAGTACAACTAGTAGAAGTAGTTGGTTGATTTGGTTGATTTGGTTGAGTAGTAGTGGTAGTACAACTAGTAGAAGTAGTTGGTTGATTTGGTTGCTTTGGTTGAGTAGTGGTAGTGGTACAACTGGTTGAAATAGTTGGAGTAGTGGTTGATTTAGACATGGTGGTCAAAGGAGTTGTAGTGGTACAAGAAGTACTAGTAGTAGTTTGAGATTTTGAAGTGGTACTAGTAGTTGTACAAGATGAACTTGAAGACTTCTTTGAACTTGAAGTAGTTGAGGTTGTTGAAGTAGAAGTAGAAGTAGAAGAAGAAGAAGAACCAAAGCAAGAACAATCACTTTCTGCACATTCTGGAGACCAATAATAAGCACTGAAATCCAATTGAGATTGATCATTATTATTCACATCACCACAACCCATGTAATAATCATAAGATGTAGCATAAGTATTTGATTTACATGAAGAAGTCTTTTGACAACCAGTTGATTGACACCATTGGAATTGTAAACCGATATAACTATCTGGTAAAGTATGAACTGTACAACCATCAATAGTTGAAGTTGTAGCGGTAACGGTAAGTGAATAATAAAAATCATTTGGATCAAAAGAACTAGTGATATCTTCATTCAATGAATAAACGACATCATTAACACTACCAATGAATTTCAATTCATCTAAGGCATCGATTGTCATTGTACATTCAGATTGGAAATGCACCTTTAATTGATATTCATTTGATGATGAAAGATAAGTAATTGCAGTAATTTCTAATGAAGCAGTTGGCATGTTTGTAAGACCAGCATGATAAGTAAAGTCATATTCTGGACATTGTTGAGCAATTGACTTTGCATTACAAGTAGTACTTGCTTGAGCAATACTTTGAAGAGTTGAAGTTAACAACAAGTAGCAAAGCAAGTAAAATCTCATTGTTATCCCTGTCCCTGAAAAAAGAAAAAGTAGTCTGTGATTGATATATTTGATATTTGAGATTTGAGATTTGATATCTGGAAATGTGGGACACTTATTCTCTCTTTCTTTGGATCTTTTGAGTTAGGGGCTGATGAGGATATAAGTGTGTAGGAACAATGGAGCTTTGTATCTGTAGAGCAGGGTGCTGTTGAGTATATATCTTTGTTTCGGTTTAGCCTTGTTGAACAGAGAAGATGTTGTGATGAAGTGTATATAGTTTGATGAGTGGCAATGAATGATTGGAGGGAATGAGGAAGGATATTTATACATCACATTGGGAAGAGGCATAAGAGTAAGGCATATCCAGGAAGATATATGAGAGATGAGAGGGGGAAGCATCAAGTGTATACTATGGTTGTATGAGACGCTGAGATCTCTCTGGATCAGGGACCTTGCTTGCTGGATGTCTGTGGTTTCTGGAGAAGCGAGCGACAGGCCCAGGAGATGGGCATCCAAATGGGATACGTTGATACGTTTGCACTGCTGGATCCATGTTCGAGGAGGAGTGTATGAGACCGTTGTTGTTCAGTGAGGGAGGTGTGCTTTGGGTGTTTGTTTGATGTGATGTTTGATGTTTGACTTGTTTTTTGTTTTCAGGTTTTTTTTTTTATTTATTTATTTCTCTGCTAGTCTGCTAGACTGTTAGACAGACACTGGACAGGCAGACCCTTGGTAGTGCTAGTTCTTCTGATCTTCTGTTCTTCTGATCTTCTGATGATAAGCAGTGAGTAGTAGTACTACGGTTGTTACTGGTGAGATGTAGACTGCTGATGTTATGGCTCAGTGTGTGTCTTCTCTTTTCTTCTCTTTTCTTCTCTTCTCTGGCGCTGCCTAGTACCTACGCTCTCTGCCCACCGCCTACAGGCTGTCCAGTGTTCAGGGAGACGCCTGGTGCGTAAGCGAAGCTTCGATCAACTTTTCTCTCATCTCTCATCTCTGACTGTTGTGCTACGTTGGACTGCTGGATTGTTGGAATGCTAGACAGTTTTGTCCGATGCTGTGTGCTGCTGGGCTGCTGTTGGCATTCCTGGCAAGCAGTGACAGAGGTGGGTCTGACTATAGTCACTGCTGTTTAATTTCTAGCTGGTCTATGAGTTATAAGTTATAACTAGTGATCTACTTACCTATAACGATCTGATGGATCATCTCATATCAACAGCCAGACAACCACAGTGGTCACACAACCTGGCAAATGCAGGACACCATACACACTGATGATTAATAGTGATACTACACGGTCGATAAGCAGCTAGTACTATTGATGATTAGTTGCTGTCTCATGGGTCAAGGCAGGTACGCCGAGCGTTTGAATAACACCCTCCACGCTACATCACTCGCCTAAAGGCTAATTATTGACAGCTCATTGAGCACTGAGCAGTGGTTTAGTGGTAGGTTAATAGTTATAGGCTGCTAGGCTCTAGCTATACTAGAACTGCACACCTGCCCAGTACTAGACAAGTCCCAGATCTGACCGCCGCTCAAACACCCGCACACCACCAGGCCTAAGCGAGAGAAGATCTCAGACCCTCACAGGACCGGCCACGCACACTGGTGGAACATTCATAGGCACCTGGAATGATCTGGATTAACCGACACTTCAGTCTTCAGTCGCCTGTCAGATAATTAAATATATTATAATTTATACACATAATACATATTACATAATACCACCACTAGTACTGACTGCACAGATCCCTTGCTCAACTTGATGGCTTTGTATACGTACTGAAATATATATGATGGTCTTCTCTATAGCTCTTCAGTGCTTCACTGCTCAGGCTAAACTAATAAAATCTGAAATTATGTTCATATCATAAGTTCTACTGGTACTTACGACTTAGTGCTAGACGGGTTTGGGTCAACATCAAGCACCTAATATAATTAGACTATATATTACACTCTACGTCGACCCTGCCTGAGTTAATTCAAACTCAAAGCTGGTTCAAGTTAAAGTCATAAATTAAATTAACTCCAATATTCAATATGAAATGATCCAAACAACTACACTAGTACAGACAATATCTAATTGGTAGACCATCAGATGATCTATAACTTATGATCGGTAGCACTACTTACGAACACTGGCTGTATACAATTATAAATCTATCTACATCTTCAATACTGTCTATATCTATATATTCAACAAGTTATCATTATGATTCGCTAATATTCATGAGTATTCTCACTATATTTTTTGTCTATCAGCTATACTATATTGATTTTGTAATTCATTGTATTGCCACGTCCCACCTCCAAATTTGTATCACAGCTGATCTATTCAATTATTCATATAAACAACACTAATCGCAGTAGTAGTATAGTAGTTTATAACCTCAAATAACTGCCTTATACCACCTGGCACCATCTATAATGAATTTGAAATTTGATATACTTATTTACGTCAAATCATGTATCATCGATATTCACAGTATAAATCAAACAATCAGACAATGAAGATCCTTATTATTGTATACCTTTATAATAAGTTAAACTGACATGATTCATGAAGCGACAATCTTTAAGCTTCAAATTAACATTAAGCGATGATCCTCCAGCTTGTTATAATATATATATAATCATACTCAAATGGATGATTATTCATAATTTCATTTGGAATTACTAGCTACAAATATTTATAATTATAAATTAAATTAAACTGGATAATATATCTGACTAATCCAGTACTAGTATGCTAGTATGCTTTACATGTTATACGTCGTCGTCAATGCCGATAATTAATATTAAACAAATATATATATGTCGAGATGTCGATGATTATAATTATATTATTATTCAAATTAAGTCATGTTCGAGAATCGATTGTAAATATGATCGCAAATTCCTTAACTCGAAAGGCTGAAAATTTGCCATAAGGTTTTACACGCATTTTAATTATGTACAAAGGGTCATAAAGTCTAGTATAATTACCATTAAAGAGACTAGTTGTAACTTGTATAGCGCCATATCATGTTCTTAACTTCTTATACTTTTTATAATTTAACCACTGGATAAATACTCTCATGAACCTCTCATACTCATAATGAAACCACTAACCATCACACCAAGCTTAACAAATCATCAAGCTCCAATTCATCAAAATCATCAATCTCATCATTCTCCAAGTTTCCATCAGTGGCTCCACCAGTAGCATTACCCCTCTTCCTCTTCTCAACAGGCTTAATATCTAATAATTCAACCAATCTTGTAACATCATCCTTTACACTTTCAAATAATTTGGGATCTGGAGATATCATCTTCCTGAATGTATCAGTCATCTTTGGAACAATCATTCCATCATCACTAATTTGTTGATCTGAATTCAAACCCTTGACATATTCATCAATCGATGATAAACTTGTCTTTGAAGCACCAATAGCAATATTCTTAACCGTTTGTGTCTTTCTAATCATAGCAGGTGAAGATATAAAATCATAACTATTTGATGATATTGGTAATGGTAATAAACTCTCATTCGAATATGGTTTAAAAACTCGAATCTTACCCTTTTCTGTAACTTCACTAGAACAATGTGGTAATTTATCATTGATATCTAATTTGGAAATATATCCCTTCATCAATTCAATCACTTCTGGAGTTGGTAATAATGCATGATCCTTTGTTAAAATCTTTCCAGATGTCGTTTGAACCTTTGTTAAATATGGGAAATTTGCTAATTTTGAATCCTCTGAAAATGGTAACCTCGTCATAATCAAGGCCCTTATTGGTTCATTCTCTCTATCATCAAACTTTCTCTTATTATTAATACCATAATCTTCTTCATTATCCTTATTGATATAAACTGGAACCAAGGCAACCATGGAAATATCTTGTTCAAATTTACCACGAGGTTTACTACCAAATCTTGCAATGGCTAATGAATTTAATGATTTCAAAGAATCAACAAAGGCACTAAATGTTTGAATATCAGCCTTAGATGATGAATTAGGAAACACATAATTTGATTTCCCCAAAAGATACCATCTTGGAAATTGATCCACTCTTATCCGTCCTCTGATATCTATACCAGAAACTGATTGATACTTCAATAAATTAGTAGCATCCATACTTTCTGGTATTATCACTAATGAGCTCCCATACTTGTAAGCCACCGTCTTATCCTCTTCATCAATAGTTTGAATGATATAATTCAATTTTTCAAAATCAGCCGCATCTGTACTTTCAGCCTCATTGTTATCTGCCTGTCTATCACTGTATAACCGGATCGTCCATTCATTTGATTTCACTGCATTATGTAACTTCTTATCATTTCCATTATTCGTCGTGATTGAACTTGTACCTGATTCCTTTCTAAATGAAAAACTTTGATCATCAACTGCCTTTTGTACTTTAACGTTAATACAAAGACAACTTACATCATTCACAGAATCAAACTTTGTTGTCAAATCATCTCCATTTCCATCTCCATTTTCCGAATCATTAATTGGAATATTAAGTATATCAGCACCAATTCTCAATTCATAATCTTGTTGTAATCCAGATGTTGCCTTTGGTAATGGATAATCAATCAATTCATTCGCCTCTGTCCCTGTAATCAATACTTTTAAATTATTTGGAATTTTATCAAGAAGTTGGTTCCATAGTTTAATATTGGCAGATTCTGTTTCATCTTTAGGACATTCAAAATTAACACCAATAACAATCAATTTTATTTGATTACTTATCAATTCATTTGGTACAAGACTTAAGAAATCATCATCCAATTCAAGTTCCTCCTTTGTATTTGTCACTATCACAATAGTTTTATTACTTTTGCTCTTTGGTTTGTGTTTCTTCAATATATCAATGACACTTAATAACGCCCTCATTGTCCCATCTGATTCGTTGATGGTTGTTGGTTTCAATTGAGTGTATAGTTTAAGTAATTCATATGTTGGTTGCTCAATGCTATGTTCCAAATTGACATGCTCTAATTCATATCCATTGCTTGATCCCTCAGAGTTGATGGTCATCAATGATACACAATCAGTCTTTCTTCCTCCCAAAATCTTTGTGGCTATCACATCCTCAACATAATTCAACCCAAATTGTAAATCAGTAATGCTTCTACCATTACTCTTTTCCCCCATAGAGGCGCCAACATCAACAATGAAGGTTGTGATCTAGAAACTTGTTAGCCAGATATGGTTTCATAGTCTATGGTAAATCACAAAGCACTGTGTATATGAGAGACTTACTTCAGGAGCCATCTTCAATTGATTTGATCGCCTATGAAAATACCAAATCAGTAAAGTACTATTATTATGTTATACTATGGCATATGTTATTGTTTTTGGAGCTGCTAATTAACTTTTCAAAATTCGCGTTTTTGTTAGTGCTGGAAACTACGCGTTGTTGTTCTCAGAAATACGCCGAGGAGGTATAATATGTATACTACTATGGCATTCCACTTCTTAGACAGGAGGCTGGACATTGGATATGACATTCTCGACAATGATCTCTGGCGTCACCTTCTTCATAAACTCATTGACAATTTCAGGATCACTACCCCATTGCAACGAGGGCTCATGTCTTGCTTCAATAATACTTATCTTGATGGGCAGTAACTTTCTAGCAGCCAACTTAACAATGGATGGGATTACAAACTCCCTATCAAACAATGCACATAATGCCTTTGCCAATAACTCAAATTCTTTAATCACTCTTGTCTTTATCCCTGCCTCGACGGCTCTGTGTGTTCTAGTAAATATCACAATGTCATAAATATATCGAAGCAATTCAGGAACGATAATCACCCTATTGATGGTGGATCCCAAGTCTAAAAGATGTCGTACCACCACAGAATCTGCTTCTAATGTCTTACTTTCTGATCCTAAAGCAGCTTTAGTGGTCTGAAATTGTACATCAGGTCTAGTATTATCATTATTATCATCATCATTATTATCATTAGCATCGGTACAATCATTTGGGTTCTGGCTCTTGTCATTATTACCATCACGGCTGTTATTGACATTAGTATTCTGTTTATTGGCTTGTTCATTCAAATTGTCATTTTGTTCGTTGTTTTCATCTGGTGTATGTGATTGTTTGAACCAGAACTCATCTTGTAGATATTGAAATAGTGGTCTCTCTTTACCTGCCACATTCTCCACAATACCAATAATAGTGAACAATTCACCTGCATAATAGAAATCATTGCCATTATTCGTATCACTTTCATCATCGGTGTTTTCTTTAATCTTCTTGGTTTGTATTATATCCAATATTTTAGCCTGTATATGACTTTTCAATCTATTAATTCCATTAATTACTATGATTGAGTTCAAATGAGGTTTATGTGCCTTTGATATTAAAGCCCTGTTGAGACTGACCAAGTCCTGCAATTCAGTAGCATCAATGAAATTGCAATCCACTCGCCATGATCTCTCTAAGATGAGTCTCAACTCTTGTAAGGTCTTTGAAGTGTTTGTAGATGATATCAAGACATGTCTTCTGGCAATGGCACCTAGCTTCAGTGATATGTAGAGGTTGTTGTCGAATTCAATGGAGTATGCCTTCTTGTACCGGTCTATTTCGTCAGCAACTGTCATCACTGATCAGTCTGTGTGCTATCTTCCAATTCTTTCTTGTGGGTTTGCTAACAAAGTGAGTGAAAACAAGTACTACTTCTCTTAATAGTAGAATGTGTTCTGTATTTTGTATTTTCCTTCCTACAAAAATTGAAATTTTCAGTCTTTGAACGATGAGCTCAAAACTCAGCATTGAAACCACAGCAAATCTTCTTCACACACAGTATGGCTTATCTATCTACCACCATCCCACAATACCCTCAGTTCAAAATACAGATCCATAATTTCACAAACGTCAAAAATGCTGCTGAGATCAAGACAAATTTGATAGCTGGAGACAAGTTATACAACTATGCCTTTATAAATGCATATACCATAGTCAGCATTGAACAACTGATGGCAGCTGTTTATAGATCACTGCTAGACTACAAGACAGATAGAATCAGAACAAGATCCATACACTCGGAGGTGATTTTCAGTCTTTCACCTACCCAAAATGTATGTACCCAATAACCTTATTGTATGAATTTAAAGTTGAAGAAAGTGATAATATACTAACAGATTAAAAAAATATGAATAGATCATGGATGCCTTGAAGAGATTTGGTATACAAGATGATACCAAAGATTTGATAATTATAAAGATTATTGATGAAGAAAATCCTGAAGATGATTCCGAATATGAATTAACCAAAATAGTAGATGGTGATGAGATTGAAGTATCTGATGAACAAATACTAAAGACTGTTGATTATGATATCATCAAGAAGAACTACAAACTTGATTCCAAAGATGATGGAATATTGACTAGATTTATTGTGAATGCTATACAACTAAGAGGTCGTTAAAATTACATATATAGAAGAAGAGGAAAAAAAGGAAAAGAAGATCATATAAATATGTCGTTTTTCATTTTCATTAGATGTTCATTAATTATTTTTTGTGGTTTGTTTCGTATGTAGTAGGTGTTCTATCGTTCATTATTCTTCACAAACATTTCCCAGTTGAATTCCAAAATCATACTGATAGAGGAGTTGTTGCCATTTCCAGATCAGAAGGTTCCACTTTGTGCGTTCTTTCCTTCTCGATAAAACAATTCAATCCAATAAAAGCTTCACTTAATACCCTTTCATAAACCAATTCAGGCTTGAATCCTGCAGCTAAGTAGTCTTTCTTTATTTTTAATTCATCAATGAATGGATCTTTATAATTATCTAATGGATCAAAATTCTTTAATATTACTCTATCACCATTGAATGGAGTAAATGGAACATCACCTTCTTCCAATTCTGGTTTAACTGGATTATTTTTGGCATTCAATGCCTTCATGACTTCATCTAGTTGTTTTCTTCTTGCACTTGACTTCTTTAATACTGATTTCTTCACCTGTTTTATAGCTTGTGATGCAGATTCATTTGAATTAGCTAATTTGTTTAATATTTCCTTTCTTGCAGATTCATTCAATTGTCTCTCTTCTTCTTCGATTTGAATTTCAAGCATTGCCTTTTTTAACTTCAAATCTTTTTCAAATTCTTCATTTTGTTTGAATTTCTCATATTCTTGATCTCTTAATGAGTTGTTTTGTGCAATCATGTTTCTATTTGTTTCTTCATATCTTCTTAATCTTATTTCTGTTTCTTCAGCATCTATATGATTGACAAGATTAAAGATTATTGTTTCAATTTCTTCCAAGTATTCATTAAAGTCATCCAAAGTTTTGAAATCTTCACTTGATTTATTGAATATCTGTTGAACTCTCTTACGTACATCCATTTCTCTCTCCACTTCGATATCATCAAAGACTTGTGTTTTAAACTTGTTCTTTCTCAGTATCTTACCACAGCTTGGGTATGGGCAGGCAGCAGGACCTAAAGAGAATATTCTGTCCACACAAGACTCACACATCTTATGGTAACATTCTGGATTTATCAAGAACTTCATGTCAGGACTTAGATATCTGTCAGTCTTACAAATAGGACACATATCCTGTTGTCTGTCATCTGTTGCTGGTGTTAGTAATTTGCTTTGTGAGATACTCAGTCGAGCATCAGTTAAAGACGTACCCATTGCAATGTCCACCATCTTGTTATAATCTATCTTGCTTCAATAGTAGTAGATGAAGGAACAAAGATCAAGCTTTACTGTATTTGGTACTATTTGGTTTTATCCAAAAAGTTCGGGCGGGTAAACTTGTTCACCAGCCACACATTTTATTTGTCAGCCGCCGAGTGCCAAAACAAGATACTAGTAATAGATACACCAGAACAACAAGGAACAACAAAGAACATCAGCACCAGCAAATAGATGGGCAGGCAGCCATGGACATCGAATACATCAGGGACAAGTACCAGAGTATCATTGCGCTGCTTGAGGACGACGACTACGACATGTACCAGTTTGTTGCTGGCGAGCTGAGTGGGATCTTCAACAATGAGGACAGCTATTCCCAGTACACAGTCAAGCATCCAGCCTACTTCTTCACAAACCTGAGCGACTCTGTGAACGGGTCTGACTTTGAGGAGCGGCTGAGTATCATTGCACCGCTGCTGGCTGAGAACATCTTCAGCAGTGATCCATTTGTCGGTGGGGTTATAACGTTTTGCTACGTGCTATCTGGAATAGTGACTGCTTCTTGGTTATTGATATTACTGCTATTCCTTTCAAGCAACAGAATCCCAAAGTCATTGTTTCTTTCCACCGGATTCTATGCAATATATCATACCGTGGTGATAGCAGAAGTGACAGAACTGCTAGGAGATCAGTATGCCGTTGATTACATGGATATCAATGAGGTTCAAAGTACAGTCAACTTAGCCGTCAACTATTTCATACCCAGAACCATCATCAACTTCCTTTTATATCTCAGTTGGTTGGACATAATAGTCATATTCATTGCAAGGCAAACAAAAGTAAAGAAAATTATCAGTATTGGTTTAACACTCAACGTTATAAATCTGATAAGTACAGTTATTCATTACGTCCATTATAAATCTAATGCTTATGACACTACTAAATATTACGTTGTCTTGACATTTGAGCATGGTTCAGCTCTTGGTTTAATGGTTTATCTTATTTATCATGCATTGAAGTTTAGTTTTGATAAATTCAATTTTGCATTCTCAAAAAAATCATTAGCATTAACAATATTCACAATGGTAATTTTAACTTTACCCATTGTATTTAAAATTATCTTTATTGCATCAATAACTTTAAGAACATGGGCAAGTTATTTATATCCATTCGGAATATTATGTGCCAATATAACTGTTTGGGAATGGGTAAATACAATAAAGACACTTGAAAAGAAGCATGAAAAGAAGACAGTCTTGGGTAGAAGAATTTCATTAGATAATTTTGAGCAAACAATAGATCATGTTGATAGTAGAGCTTCTACCAATCTAAGAAATATTAGTGGTGATATGAGGTTCAAAAAGGTTTCCTTCGATGATAATAATGCTAGAAATAAAATGAAATCACTTTCAATTTTTGAAAGATTAGCATCTTGGATACATCCAAAAAAGAATGAAGGAAATAGTAGGAAGAGTATCATTACACTACGTAATAGAAAAATGTCTAAAAGGAAGAATAAAGGAATCAATGAGATTGGAATTCATGGTGATAGCAACTCAATGATGAGTAGTAATCTGAATGATGAAGTTTCGTTGTATGAAATGGTTAGTGATCATAATGACGATGATGATATTGAATCATCAATGGATCAATTATCATACAGAGGTAATGATAAAGTGATAATAACTCAAGGAGATGATGGAAATGTTTATCAAGAGTTTAATATTGATCATAGATATTTGAGGACTTCTAGTTCTATAGATTCATCAGAAGATACACGATCAATTTAAGGGATAACAAGGAGAGAAATACAAAAGGGTATATAATTGGGTATTTCTTTACAAGTTCTTGTGGTAGAGATAAAAAAAGGAGTTTTTAAATTTGTTTTTCAATAAATAATACTATTTATTGATTAATCTTTACATCAATAAATGAATTTAGTGACATTCAACGAATACCATTTTCAGTCATAGTAGCTTGATGAGTTGGTAATATTATAACTTGACTAACAGCACAATTTTGTCTTCTTGAAGTTATATAACAAATCAAATCAGCGATATCTTGAGCAACCAATGGTTCATAATCTTTATAAACATTTTCTACTCTAGTCACATTGTTATCAAATCTTGTGTTTGAAAATTCAGTCTTTATTAATCCTGGTTCAATTAATACTACCCTAATATTGAATTTGATCAATTCCTTTCTCAAAGATGATGTAAAAGTAGCAACAGCAGATTTTGTAGAACAATAAACAGCTCCACCAGGATATGGATCGACATTTGCCATTGAACCCAAATTGATGATATCTCCCTTATCATTTCTTTGCATTATTGGTACAACCAATTGAGTTAGGGCAATCAATCCAATGACATTGGTTCCATACATGAGATCTATATCCGTTTGCTTGATTTCACCAACACGATCAAGACCTTTAGCAATACCAGCATTGTTTATAAGAATATCAATATTCTCAGTCAATTCTTTAGGAATAGCATTAAAGAATTCCTTCACTCTCAAAGGATTTGATAAATCCCCAAAAGCTATATGAACAATATTCAATTTTGGATATGTTGCAAGATATTCCTCCTTCAAAATTTCCAACTTGTCGAGGTTTATATCAATCAAGATCAACTTGATTTCACCATCTGTTTGTCTAAGGTATTCTCTTGTTGTTGCTTCGCCATTGCCAGCAGCAGCTCCAGTGATGAGTACGATTTTGTTCAAAAGGCGTGATGACATTCTTAAACTGGAATAACAATAATTATGGAATAATTATCAGAGCAATGAAGAACGATAACTGAGTATTCTTGTTTATGGCATATCCTGTTGTTTAAATAATCAAAGTTTGTGGGAAAACTTGTTCTTGTTCTTTGTTTGAATTTTGAAATTTGTGAAAGATGATACTCCTTTAAACTGATTGATATTATAGCGCAATTCTCCACCTTTTCGTCCGGTTGTGTCAAAACTCGAAATGTTGAATGAATATAATATGAATTTGAAGATGTTGATGGTACATCATTAAGAAGGATTGTTGCTACAGACATAGGTTTAGATTGTCAATGTATAACTCAGATTTGTAAAGCAAAGTTCATGGTATTTATTAATTAGTTGTTGTTGTTGTTGTTGTTGTTGTTTTTAATTTTGTCTCTATAATATTAAAAAAGTCGTTCTATCAACGAGTGGTCCACATATATATATCTCTAATCTGTTATATGTAATTCTATTCTATTAGTCATCTATCTTCAAATGGCGACCACATCAATGAGGAATCGGATCTATTAGAAAATTGTCTACCCTCCTTACTGTTTTCATTATTTAGACTAGCATTAATCTTATCACCATTTAAATTGTTTGTACTACTACTATTCCAAATGTTTCTATTGTTGTAATATGAACTAGTGGTAGATTCATCAAATAAGTCATCATATGAATGAGCATGTTGCAACACGTTGGTAATGTTGATGTTTGGAATGAAGTTATTTCCTGTGTTGTTCAAAGTGGTTGGTAGTAGTTGAGGAGAACTAAAATCATAAGAAACCGGACTGATTGGCATATAAGTTGTTGTGTTTCTTCTAAAACTGGAAATCCTCGAGTTCATGTTCTCAAAACTATTATTGATTGGGCTGGAAATATATTTCTCATCATTATTGTTGTTGTTGTTGTTGTTGTTGTTGTTGTTGTTGTTGTCATATGAATTTATAGATTTGAAATTGATGGTATTATTATGGGTCATGTTTGAAGCGGTGAAGTTGATGTCATTACTGGCAATACTGGCACTTAGATCAGCAGATTCAAACCAGGAATGGTTACTTTGTGATCTAGTACCATTTCTTGATAGGTTAGGACTTGGGAATGGGTCAAATAAAGGAGCTGATTTATTTGATGGGTTGGGTATTATAGGGTTTGGGTGATATTCGGTATTGGAAGATATATTGTTATTGTTATTGTTGTTGTTATCAGTTGAAAATTCTGACGATGAAGATGGCGTATGAGGTGTATTTGGTAAATTAGGGATGTTATTGTGCTTCGATGGAGATTCCACATTGGCGGGAGATGGGTAGGTAGGACCTTGTTGCTTTATAGGTTTGTTGTTGTTACTAACATTTTCAGTAAAAGTATTAGATTGAGGGTTTCTCTTTGTTGATGATGGTTTCGTTCTTGTGATTAATCTCTTTCTGGTGAAGGTCTTTTGAGATTTGGATTGTGTAGATTGTGAAGCATTGGTATTGGTGGTACTACTCCTTTGAAGAAACAAGTTGTTAACAGATTGTGACTTGAATTCCTTCTTAATCACTGGTTGACAGTCTGCCATATTGCTAAGAGAAATGTTTTATGAGTGGTTATAGATCTAACGTAGAACTATCAAAACAACAACAAAGCCAAGTGGATATCTCGAGTCTTTTGATCCAAACCTCAAGGCCAAAATAAGTCAAAAATAGTCAAAATAGTCAAAATACTCAAAATACTCAACTCAACTCATCTCGAAAGTAACTTTTTTGAAAAATTTTCCTTTTTATTTTTTTTTGTGCACAAAGAATTTACAAATTTCACTCTTTTGTGTTTTCAATGTTTTCAATACAGTATTTTGGCTGCTCCTTATTAGTTTATGGTTGGATTATTTGAGATAGTGTGTTATCAAATTATCAACAGTTGCCTGAAAAGAAGAAGTCGATAGTGGGGCCTTTATCTTTTCTTGCCAGATGAGTCAGTAAATACGGGCTTTAACTATTTATTGGTCTTTTCTATTGATCTTTCTATTGATCTTTCTTTTTAAGTTTGGGCAACAAGAAACTGTTATAGCCTGTATTGCCGTACTCCTCACTTTTTAGTTGTATAAGGGATTCTGATTGGTGAACCTCGCTTTATTTAAGTTCAATCAAGCTTCTACACTTTAATACGCAACAGGTAAAAGAACATTATTAGAAGTCCAACTTTGAGTACTTCGAAGATATTGTGAATAGTAATGTAAATTTTAACTTATACATCTACATTGTATACCAATATCCAATAGTGTCCTCGTGGCTTTCTGTTTCCAGCAATGTATCGCACCTACCCATGTGTGTTTCTCTATACTGGACACAATGGTTCAACCAACACTACAACACTACTAGTTTGGGTTATAATGGAAACATATATCAACAAATTAAAAACCCAGGGCAATGATTCTTGAATGGAAAAAGCCAAGAAGAAAGATAATAATAATATTACGGCTTATGAATTTTCAGCTAATCTATCAATAAACTAAATAATACCTGAATGGATCAACTGATCAAAGTTGCAGTTCAATTAATCAACATTAATATTATTTGATTACCACGCATATCCACAAATCACCGTTGCCCATAACGTCTCAGTACCAGCAAACATGGCATTTGCCTACGATTCTACGGTTCTACAGACCGTCGACGTATACATGGCACATGTACCGTACGCTATACTGCACATGCACAATGTGCACATAATAATAGCTGATGTTCTATTGTGAACCGTGGACACAAAGATAACGGTTTACACCAGCCACGATATTGATCAAAACAATTCTGCGGCTGGCCAAATAATTCCAAATCGCTGAATAACTTCATGTAATATTAATTACTGCAACAGATTATCATCAAACTAAGTCAATATTAATGTCACTAGGTATTCTCCACAGCTCTTGCTTTTACTGACTATCAAAATATAGAAAATATTTTAAATATTAATTACTTTTCAATATTCACAATGTTGTTATACACTTGAAAATACACAGTACCTATGATTTACTCAGAAGAATCCTATAAAATATTTCATTTTTTACTCCGAATTTTAACTTAACAGTTAGAAAATGGTTGCATAAACTAGAGATAGTCACCAGGATGATAACAAAAGATGTTATAAAGTCCTACTGCAACAGAGAACAATTTTAGAAAGCATCGTGGCCGAACCAGAAACGGCAGACAGGGCACCTATTTTTTCAGGCTTTAACACGGTGTTTTAGGGTTTAGTAGTGTAGTGGTTATCACGTCTGTTTCACCCACAGAATGTCACGAGTTCGAATCTCGTCTGAACCTTAAGATTTTTTTTTGCTACTTTTATAGAGAAAATAAATGTCTGCACTCTGTGTTGTACTTTGACTACTCAATGGCCATATCATAGAACTCAATACTCATGGGTATGATGGTATGATGGTATGATAACGAATGCTATCTATCACATATCATTCAAAAAGATTTAATCAAAAAGTCCACCAAAAAAACAGCACACAATACAGTACACAGTGTGCAATGCATACCGACTAGTTTCGAAAATCCAAATCAAACCTTGTGCCAAAAGAAGAAAGAACGAAAGAACAATAATAGGGAAAAGTGCAAATTAGTACCAATGATGCACTAAGCAATCTTTCAAATGTAATTTCGTAAGATAATGAATAATGTACTATATAAGAAGACATGTTTTTGCAATTAATTCTAATATTCTTTTCATTCCTCTTCAAATATCAGAAAGTTTTCAATTCTTAATTCTGGCATTGTGAGCAGCTTTCAATTAAAATTATAATTACTCAAAATGATGATGTCCCTTTTCACTAAGTCTTTCTTTTTACCTTATCTTTTGATATCATTGGTCTTTTCAAATTATGTTAAATGTGAATCTGAGCCATTTGGATTGATTGTTATCAAATCAGGATCTCCTTACCAATTTGCCTCAGTCCATGAGGAAAAGAACTACTTGAAGATTGGCAAGAGAGCTGGAAAGTCCATTGTTGGCAAAATCACCAACAACGGTGAGTTTGAAGTTTTTGATGGTGGATATCTACATGTCAATCCTGATTTCACCCTTTCCATCTCGGACCATCCATCTACAGTCTTTGGAGTTGTCAATGGATTCTTGGAATATGGTTGTTCAAACAGTTTCTCTGTGGACACAATGTCCAATTATTTAATTGCTGGTGGTGGTGGGTATCCTGTTTCCATTGGTGTCAGAGGCTTTGATGGTGCTGCTGCTAATGACTTCAACCCATGTCTCTTCAGAGACGATGTTGCTGCTGGCCATGTCTTCAAAAGAGAAGCTGATGCGGCAGCCGCTGCGAATGGAACCTGGCAAGGAAGCGGAAGTTACTCTGGATCACAAGGTTCAGGGACCTTCACAGCTTCTGGAGTCTTTGAAACTGGCGCTTGATTCAGCACCCTTCTTGATCCTGTTATAGAGAAGATATTATGGGTGATTTCACCTCAAAATTTAGAAAAGTGTACTGAAGACAACTCATTTTATATTTTATTTTTATTCAAAACAAATCACTCTTCATAACTACATGTCTCATTATGACTTCAATTTTTCACTTTGTGTATATTTCTCATCAAATAAACTGGTATGGCTTTAATTTGCACTTGATTTCGAGTGCAAACCAATATGTTCCAATTAACTCTTAGTTTAAAAGCTCTACAAGCATGACAGATATTGAAATCCAAATTGTAACATTAATCATAAAAAATATAAACTATATATAAGTGTAGACAACAATGTTATTGATGTGTGTCATTAGTTGGAAAAGTATTATATTAATTACTCTTCAATATTAGGATCTTCCGGCTCGTGATTGGCTTCAACCAATAGTTTCCCACCTTTAACATCAACTTTAACTTCTTCGTTGTTTTTTATCTGTCCTTTCAACAAGTACATTGCCATAGGATTCAATAATGATTTTTGAATCAATCTGTTTAAAGGTCTGGCACCATATAATGGATCATAACCATGCTCAGTTAGCCAGTCCTTGGCCTTATTTGTCAATGTCAATGTAATTCTCTTATCTTCAAGTCTCTCTTGAACTTCTTTCAATCTGATATCAACAATATTTCTTAAAACCTCCTTCGATAATCTATTAAAGACTAAAATATCATCAATACGATTGATAAACTCAGGTGGGTATTGTCTCTTCATTGCCTCAATAACCTTCTCCTTTATTGGATCTGAAACGATACCAGAATCATCCATGTTTTCATCATGTAGTAAAATATCTTGTCCAATATTTGAGGTCATCACAATAATAGTATTTCTGAAATCAACAGTAGTACCTTGGGAATCTGTCAATTTACCTTCATCTAAAACTTGAAGTAAAACTTTACAAACATCTGGATGGGCCTTCTCAAATTCATCAAATAAGACAACAGAATATGGCTTTCTTCTAACGGCCTCAGTCAATTGACCACCAGATTCACTCATGACATAACCTGGTGGAGCACCAATTAATCTAGAAACTGTATGCTTTTCTTGAAACTCAGACATATCAAATCTAATAACATTATTCGAATCATCAAACAAAAATTCAGCCAATGATTTAGTCAATTCAGTCTTACCAGTACCAGTTGGACCCAAAAACATGAAACTGGCAATTGGTCTCTTATCACTAGTCAAACCAGCTCTTTGTAATCTGACAGCATCACTGATGGCATGTATAGCTTCATCTTGACCAACAACCTTAGTCTTTAAAGAGTCTTCCATGTATAATAAACGACCATTATCACCTTTTAAAACAGTATCTATTGGAATACCAGTCATTTTAGAGACCACATTTGATATATCATCTGTTGATACAGAGTCATGCAATAAAGATGCGGTTCTCTTTTGTAGGTCCTCTTGCTCGCTTTCCTTAACTTTCTCCTCTAATGCTGGGATAGTAGAGTATCTTAACTTAGAAGCTTCTGCATAACGACCTTCTCTTTGAGCAATCTCTAAATCAGTCTTTGACTTTTCTAAATCTCTCTTTGCACTTTTGATAGCTTCAATTTCAGCTCTTTCATCATCCCAAACCTTGGTCAATCTGGTTAACTCTGCTTTCTTTAATTTCAATTCATCATCTAACTTCTCCCTTCTTTCAACAGATAAAGGATCAGTTTCCTTCTTCAAAGACTCTAGCTCAATTTCAATCCTCATGATTGATCTATCTAATGTCTGTATTGAATCAGGTTTAGATTCATGTTGTAACCTCAAGGTAGCACAAGCTTCATCAACTAGATCAATAGCTTTATCAGGTAAAAATCTATCAGTAATATAACGGTTACTTAGAACAGCAGCACTAACCAATGCCGCATCATTGATACGAACCCCATGATGAACTTCATAACGTTCCTTTAACCCTCTTAAAATACTGATAGTATCTTCAACTGATGGTTCATTTAAGATGATTGGTTGAAATCTTCTTGCCAAGGCTGGGTCCTTTTCAATGATTTTATATTCATCCAATGTAGTAGCTGAAATACATCTCAAACCACGAGCAAGTTTTGGCTTTAAAATATTAGAAGCATCCATGGAACCATCTGTTTTACCCAATCCTAGTAACATGTGAACTTCATCAATGAAAACAATGATTTCACCATTTGCCTTATCAATTTCATCCAGCACCTTTTTTAATCTTTCTTCGAATTCACCTCTAAATTTTGCGCCTGCAATCAATGCACCCAAATCTAAAGCCACCAATTGCTTATTCTTCAAACTTTCAGGTACTTCTCCCTTGACAATTCTATGTGCTAAACCATCAATCAAACTTGTCTTACCAACACCAGCTTTACCAATAAGGACTGGGTTGTTTTTAGTTCTTCTTGACAAAATTTGAATAGCTCTTCTAATTTCATCATCTCTACCAATGACTGGATCCAGTTTACCTTGCTGGGCCAAGCTTGTCAAATTGGTACCATATTGTTCCAGAGCTGATTTCTCTTCACCCTGTTGTTGATTTGGGTCCATTCTCATTTGCATCATTTGTGCTCCATTTGTGCTGAAGTGTCTCAATGGAATAGATACTCGTGGTATAATGATGTGATTTGAGTTTGGTCTATTAGTTGATCTCGATAGTAACTTTGACGTTTCCGTCAAGGAAGAACGAGTAATGTTATTGTTGGATCTTGTTAGGGTCTGTGCTAGCGACCTTCTGGCTATATTGTTGGTAGCAGATCCTCTTATCATCTTTGTTGTAGTTATTTGTTGTAGTATATCTGGAAATTAACCTTTATTAGCTAAGAAGAGAGAAAAGGTTGCAATTGAGCTAAGAATCTTGCTTCAATCGAGGTCTTTATATATGCAATTTGGGATATTATGGAGAATGGTTCGAGAAGTTTCGAGATGATTCCATCCGGACACCAAAGAGAGCACCTTTTAGACATTTCAATATTCTAGAGAAACCAGATACTTCTACAAATGATATACTAACAGGATTCAGAATTAGCATGTATTGCATCGATTTACCCTATCTCACCATATCTGGATCTCTTTGAGAGGCTTGATGATTTGGAAGGATCAACACTTCACATATTTGAACAGTCAATCTTCTGGAAACAGTCCAAACAATAGTCTCAGCAATATCTTCACCACTGAGGCATTCATACTTGGAGTACACACTGTTTGCCTTCTCTCTGTCTCCATCATGTCTTACCGATGCAAAGTTAGTCTCCACTAATCCTGGCAAAATATCAATCACTCTAACATCAGTATCTTTATACTCCTTTCTCAAAACATCAGTGAAAGCAATAACAGCTGCCTTTGTAGTACAGTAAATAGCTCCTCCAGCACTAGCAGTGTACAAGTGATTTGTTGTTAGTAACTAGAATCTTATGATTTCTTCTTGAATTATCGACTTACTAATGATCAATACCTGATATTGAACTGATATTTACCACATCACCCTTATTTCTCGGTTTGAATGAATAAGCACAAACCTGCTGGGTCATAGTTATCAAGCCGGTAAGGTTGGTGTTTATCATATTCAAAACGTCTTCATGAGGAATTGAGCCAACATGATTCAAACCATGAGCAAAACCAGCATTATTGACTAGAATATCAACAGTGGTGATCAACTCTTTATTCTTTTCGGTGTATTTGATTATTTCAGAAGCGTTGGACATGTCTAACTTTGATAAGTAAACAACTGTTTTTGGATATAAAGCAACTATTTGAGATCTTACATCTTCTAGTTTATCTAATCTTCTTGCTAATAAGATCAATGTTATCTCACCATTCGTAGCAGATGCAAAGACCTTGGCTGTTGATTCTCCAATCCCTGATGAAGCTCCTGTAATCAAAACAACCTTATTCTTGATAGAAGAGAACATTTGTGATGTATGAAGTGTAAAGTTGAGTCTGTTGTCAAATATCAAAAACTTTCAGATGGTGAGGTGATAGTCTAATGATTAGCAAGGGATATCTTATATTTATAGATGTTCAAAATGTAAGGCAATTGTTTGTGATCAGTCAGTCTTTATAATTTGCGGGACAGAAAAAGCTGGAGACTGAAAAAAATAAAAACCTCAAAACAATGCAACAATGGAAGCTGTAAAGATGTTACCAATAGACAGTTCGTAACAAGCTGCAAACTGCAGACTAGTGATACACATTGTATAGTGCGTTGAGCTACGCTAAATTTCAATTAGAAGTCCGACAATATTATTTGATAAAAGTGATAAGTAAGAATACAAGCTAATATATGTTACAAGCGAAGGCAGAATAAGTTCAGATCAGCATCCAAATACTTCCACCGAGAACAGTTGCTAGAACAACAGCAGTTATAACACCACTACCTGCTTTGTCCTTCCCTGTAATAGTCAAAGGAGTATCTGATAAAGAGGCGGTAGTAGAGATGGTACTCAAACCGGCACTAGCATCACCGACTGAGGTACCACCTGTATCGTTAGTCAATGGAGCATCAACCTCATTAATCCATAGATTTTGAATGACTTCCAAGGCTGACATTTGTTCACCCAAACCATACTTCAAATCACAACCATTATAGAACCAACTCTGACCACAAGTATGGCCATCTGAACCACCGACACAGGATTGAGCAGCACCCTTGGCACTTGCTTCAAGTAATGGTCTGATTGTATCGTATGTAGTTGGTGCCAAAACAGAAGTTTGACCTAAGCATCTGGAGAAAATAGACTTGAATGATCTTTGATCATTATCACATGTTGAATAGGGCTGACAACTCTTTTCATACATAATAGAGTTGTTGAAAAAGACCTGTGCACCTTCTAAAACGTTCTCAGTAATAGTTAACCATTTTTCATCTTCTGTGAAATTATAGGCATAAGCAGCACCACCCATTAGAAGAGCATAGTTATAACTCCATTCATATGTTGTAACAGAAGAACAGTTGCCAGTGATTTGTGCACCATCATAGATACTAGTAGCACTACTTTCAATAACAAATCCAACATCCACCAACCAGTTATAAGCAGTCTCTGCGACTTCAATATAGGTATCATTACCTGTATATCTACCCAATCTGGCAGCAATGTTGAATAAACAAGCAGTGGAAATAGTGTTTTTATAAGTATAACCAGAGTTCCAAGTAAAAATTTGCCATCTCAGCCCACCACCACAATTATCAGTATCCCATCTTGCCCACATTGTATTGAAGACAGCTTGTGCCATGGCGATCCAACCTGGTACATCACCTGTCGGATTAGTGAAGTTTCTTTCAGCAGCTTCAAGAACAGTAAGACCCCAAAAACCTTGATCATCATTACCTTCTGTTGTAGATTGATTCGATGGAATGTAATCATAATCAGTACCTGTTTGAGCAATCAAAGCATCATAGATAAGTGTTTCATAAGTAGTGTTGTCACAGATATACCAGTAATCAATCAAACCACCAAAGGCTTCACCAGCTTCCCACCAATAATATGGATCTTGAAACATACCGACTGTACCACCATATTGGTCACCCTCGTAGTAATCTAATATACCATCCACGATCAGTGAGGCAGCATAGCAAATGGATTCTTTCGAAGTAATATCTAGATCAATAGCCACTGTAGAGACCACCAGGAGCAATATGCTCAATATACTCTTCATTATTGAAATAATATGAAATAATATGAAATCAAGTTCTAATAATTGAAAGTACAAGAATCTGGGAAGGAGTGAAATTCAATATAAAACGCGAGTGATTTTTTACCTGAAAAAATATGACGAGCAAGCTATGAATCAACACAGTAAGCTAGTATAAGCGAATAGAATGATTTTGTTTGAGCTGAAGCAAGGAACAGATCTCAGTGTTTAGACGATGCGGTGTCTCTTGCTTTGGATCTTGAGCCTGGCTGTGATTTCTGAATTTTTCTATTTTTACGTTTTTTTTTTTTTTTTTTTTTTTTTTGGTTCGGGAAACAAAAAACATTAAAAGGTCCGTAATAGGAAATTTCCTGATTAAGGAAACATCCAGATAAATGCAAATGCCACAAAAGCAGCTATATCCACAAAAGTTTACAGCGCCAAACAGACTGGAGCAGGTCCTGGTAGGCTCACTCCTCGTTTTGATTATGGATCAACACTGCCGAATTCTGTTCGAAATTATTGTATTTTGTACTCACTATAACTCACTACAATAAACTGGGCTGATTGATCTATGCGAAATCACAAGACTGTAAAGCTTTTCATCATTCCGGTACATTAATACAATTCATAACCAGCTGGAACTTTCTAGAGGTGTTTTGAACAAGTTTAATTTTTGGGAAATATCATGAGAATACTTTCATTGTTACTATTTGTTTCCACCGTCCTCACATCAAGCAGTCTGTGGAAGCCCAAGACTTCACCTCCTTCAACAAATTGGGACTATACTACTCAAAAGATAAGAGGTGTTTCACTAGGTGGTTGGTTTGTCCTTGAACCCTTCATTAATCCAACATTGTTCGAGCCATATGGACCAAAGGAGTCCAATATCCCAACGGATGAGTATGAATTAACAAAGATGTTGGGGCCTAGCAAGGCTAAGAAAATTTTGGAGAAGCACTGGTCAACTTGGATTGTGGAGGAAGACTTTGCAAGAATCAAAGGTTATGGCATCAATATGGTGAGAATTCCTTTTGGATATTGGGCCTTTTATACTCTAGCGGATGATCCATATATCAAAGGTCAAGAAAAGTATTTGGATCAAGCTCTTCTTTGGGCAAGAAAATATGGATTGAAGGTCTGGCTTGATCTTCATGGTGTCCCTGGATCACAAAATGGGTTTGATAATAGTGGCCATAGAGGTGGAATACACTGGCAAGACAAACCTGAATATTATGATGTTTCTTATAAGGTTCTTGATTATATCTTCAACAAGTATGGAGGTGATAAGTATTTTGATGTGGTCATTGGAATTGAAGTAGTAAATGAGCCAATGGGACCGGCATTGAATGAACATAAATTGTTGGAGTTTATCTATAAGAATTATTACAACTTGAGGATGAAACATAAGTCCAAAAATAATTATTTGGTGGAAGAAGCATTTTATCCTATTAATTATTGGAACAATCAATTGAATGACAAGAATAAAGATATCTATCAGAAGTACTTGAGTGCTAAAGAAATCAAGAACCTTCCAAAAAAGGGATTCTTTTACGGAACTGTCATTGATCATCACCATTATCAAGTATTTAGCGAGGGGCAAGTCAAACTCCCCATCGATCAAAAGGCAGATGCAGCTATTGGATTTTCTAAAGCAATTTCAGACGAGAGACCTTATCACCCTGTCATTGTGGGTGAATGGTCAGCGGCCATCACTGACTGTGCAAAATGGTTGAATGGAGTGGGTACAGGTGCAAGGTATGACAATACCTTTTATCCAAGTCAGTTGATCAGAGCTCAATCATATGATGAGGATATTATAGAAGAAGTAGAAGAAAATAAAGAAATGAGTCAAATAGCGGATGTCACTGACGATCTGGAAGATGTTCAAACTGAAAAGGTTTCTGTTGATTCAGATAGGTTCAGCAGTTATGACAATCAAGAAGATTATCACGATTATGATGATGAATTTAGCAAACACGACGAAGAAACACAGGAAGAAGATGAGGAAAAAACGGAATATGTCCACAATATCTGGAAAAGAAACACACTAGACATCTTAGAATATGAAACATCATCAAATAAATCATTTTATAGTTTGGGTGCAGTAGAGTCTTGTTTTAATGTGAGGTTTATCACCAACTTCACTCAGTCACATAAAGATGACATTAGAAAATTTGTTGAAGCTCAATTGGTGTCATATGAAAAGTATACCGATGGATGGATCTTCTGGAATTATAAAACTGACAATGCAATTGAGTGGGATATCAATCAATTGATAAAACATGATTTGTTCCCAGTTCCATTTGATAATTATAAGTATTTCAACAAAGATGGCTCATCCAAGAATGCACAACAGCTTACTGTTGCTGGATATAAATCTGATAGCTCTTCAACAAAAGGTCATGTTCCAAGTGTGTTTGTGCTTACCATGCTAGCAATGTCCTTTTTCTTATTCATAGTCAACTGACTTACTTCAGTTTTAAAGCTTTGCAGATCAGATATCAATATATAGTAATCTTAATGTTCAGCTTCATAGGGTTTGTAATCTTCAATGTACTGTGATATCTCGTGGATCGTTTGTGATTTCCAAACACCAGATGCTGTGCTTATACTATCTCTTATAGCAGAGGAGGAAATATCATGAACGGAACTATTGCCTTGAATAAGATGTATTCTTGAAGCCCATTCTTTTGGCACACCTTCTAACTCGCCCTCTGCCAATTTTCTAACATATTGCAACTGGTCACTTAAAGTAAAATCTTTATTGTCATCTCTTGTTAAACAAAAAAAATCATTGCCCATCATAAAATCATCCAAAGCATCTCTCATCGATAATGGCGTATAATATTTCTTATCAAATATCCTAATGAGTGTATCAAATCCAATTAAGAAAGTAAGAGGGCATGTAGAGGGACCATACCATTCCTTAATAAGTTGTGATTTATCAACGAATTTAGCCTTATCTGTCAATGCAACATTCACCGAGACTGATAAATGAGATTTGATATAATCTGCCAATAGACACATCATATTCAAACGATCAGCAAATTTGGCTGGCTTTGGGGCCTTATCAACATTATTAACTGACAGAAGAAGCATGACTAATGTATTAGAAGCTGTTGATGATGACGTTGGATATGATAATTTAAGGGATTGCTCAACTAACGAAAGGTGTCCTAAATGTGGTGGATTGAAAGATGAATCCAAAACGCATATTCTTGTGAAATCATTCTGTGAACCAGCTAGTTGACCATCATGTGGAAATTGAGATAAAGAAGAATAGACGACTTTGAAACTGGCCTTTGATTCAATAAAATGAGTTAATTGAGTGCTGATTTTAGATGCCATCACTGCTTGTTTGTTTGATGAAAGGAAGAAGTTATTTTTGAAAAATTTCAAAACTTAGATCATCAACATACTGCGCTACTAGCTACTACGTACAATTCTGATATTCTGCTACTCACAAGAGGGTCGAAATGGATTACGGGTGTGATTAATGGGCGAATAGAGGTAATATATCTCTAAACATATAATACAGGTGGCGTTTCATAACAGTAAACAATATTTCGTGTAAATGCATCTCAAATTTCAATTCTCAGACTCGATGGGGGTATTGTTGTTAGGCTTCAATTGATTCTGATGTTGAGGTATGGAAGAATTAGAGGAGGTTGAAGGAACAGATGATGAACCATTGACACTGTTCGTGACATTAATGTTTTGTTGGGAGGTATTGCTTGAATTTGGTCTACTCTGTGGACCTTGTTGAAGCTGCTGTTGCTGTTGTTGTTTCAACTGTTGTTGTTGGAGCCTTTGATGCTCTTGAACTCTATGCAATTGTTGCTTATACAGCTGTTGTCTTTGATGCAATACAGCTTCTTTCAAAGTTTCGTATGATTTAGACAATAACATGCTACCAAACCGTATCACTTGCGTATCATTGGAGATTGAGTTCAATCGTGATGGATCATCACTGAATGGGTCCTCCATCGAAACATCAGCATCATACTTCCAACGATCTTCAAATCTTTCTTCAGCATCCAACATATCATAATCAAGTGAATCACCAACATCATTAGGCTCGCTAATAGGAAGAGTAACCAAACCCTTTCTGTCAATGTAAACCTGTCCATATCTACCAATTCTTTTTCTTAATGTGAATAATGGATCACTGGTAGTAACTGATTTGGAAGTGATTGGATTGAAACGTTCTGGAACAAACTTTGTAGAGTTAAGTTTATAACCATTAGAATTGAAAAGCATTATATCATTTTCATTTGGCACCAAACCCTTTTCAATATATCTGCCCAATTTATCAATATAACCATGATTCTCCACATCGAAAAAGGATGATGTGATAGATGAGAATGGAGTATGAGAAGGATCCAAAAGAGGTTGATTTGAAGTATCAACCTTGAAATATGGATTGTATAGATCATCAGTGAGATTTGTGAAACCAACATCATTCAGTCTTCTCTTCTTCAATTTCTCTTCAACAAACTTTTGAATCTTACTTTCTTTATTCTTCAGTAAGTCTTCAGCAGTTTCGAGCTCCATATCTGGAATTTTGGAAGGAGGTAACTTGACATAAGGTTGGAATTGTTGGGGTTGAGCATCTGCACCAGTCAGATCCTCAGGTTGTTGTGAGTTTTGTGATTGTTGTTGTTCTTGAGAAACCTTTGATTTATCATTGACCTTTGTCGATTTCTTATTTGTCTTTGCATCATCCTTTATAATGACTTGAGGTTCAGGCTCAACAACAGGAATTGGTTTCTTTGGCTTTTGTTTGATCAAATCTTCATCAGAGTCGGTGAGACCAAGTTCACGCTTGAAGGCCTTGACTTTACATCTTTGCTCAAATATTTCACGTTCTGTTTGTAGTTGTTCCAGTCGTTTCAGTTCTCTTTGAGCAACCATATATGTAAGATCTTTTGTAGCTCTCAGCTCTGCCAACAGTCTTATCAACTTCTCAGAACTTTGAACATCAGCTCTTCTAGTTTTTCTTTGCAGTCTACCTTGTCTTTGTCTAAAACAAATATATGCATCAGAATCATCATCACCATGAAATTTCAATGTAGGAGCTATCGTTTTACCTTCCCTTGTTATTTTCTTATTCTTATAAAATTGATAAACCTGTTCACCAAAAACATCTAACAATTGGTCAAGATTTGTAGGTTTTTTTGAAACTTTGGGCACATCAAGAATTGTGAGGAATGGTTGTACTTTCAGATTATTTGACAATTTATCATGAATAACCTCTGACGTGATTGTTTTTTGATTTGCCAACGATGTCCTTATCTCATCTAAAGGTAGCAATTGATGTGGGTCTGTTTGTATGAATGGTTGATCCTTAACTATCACCTGTTCAAAGTTGAACATTATTAACTCGAATTCATCTTCAGTCAATGTTTTTTCAGTGTCCTTGTTTAACTGATTCAAAAATTCTTCGTCATCTTCATCCATGTTGTAAAGACATCCTGAATAATCCTCCACTTGACAGGATGACTTGATGTAGTTGTGAGGTTGTTTGAAGCTCCCAGAGTAATATTTGGATGCTTCGTCCCATACCTTGGAAGCATCAGGGGTTGGGATATATGCTTCTGACGTTGAAGTGATACCAGTCTTCTTCAAAATCTTCTTCAAATGCACCTCCTCCTCTTCATTCTTCTCCACACCAGTCTCTATTTCTTGTATGTCTCTCTGCTGTAGGTCTTCATTATCAATATCAGACAATTGACTTTGTTTGAATATCTGTAGGTCCTGTTTTGTTGATATCTTCCGTTGACGAAACCTATTGGAACCAGCTGCTGAGAGAGGTGCCGCTACCATTTTTTGTCATGGAAGGGAAAAACCACAAAACACCAAAAAAGTAAACAACTAACCAAATAGCCCTCACGGTACGTTGGAAGCTCTGGACAAAGGTGTTAATATATGAGAACTCGATAGGCAATTAGACTAGCCCAAAATAAGTACCTTTTCTCACCAAATATTCACCTGTTTGACGGGTGTTTGTAGACTTGTTTGACTCCTTAAACTGAACGCCGGTGGCGAAAATTTTTTTCTTTGAGCAACTTTCAAAAAGAATTTCCACAAAGAGACGAATTTCGGGCATCACGTGATTCTGACCTCGGAAGTCCCAATTTGGCTATCATCATCACTATCAGCGTCTGAATCTTGGAGTTCCACCAGGTATGCTGAGGATGGCGGATCACTTGCCATGGTGGTGGACTGTTGTGAGAGTTCCACGGAAGGAAAGAACGCTGTGTTAGAGACAAATTGTGCTGGAAATGGGTTATTGTTGAAGGGATGATGGATCTGAAACTGGGCCTGGTTGTGGATGTGATTATGGGTTTGAGCATGGCCATATTCAGCTTGTTGGGGATAGAGTCTCTGGCTCTGTTGTTGTTGTTGTTGTTGTTGTTGCTGTTGGTAATGAAGAAATGTGGGATTGGAAGCAAATGATTGGCTAGAATATGACTGTGAGTGGCTATATGTGTGGGTTTGGGAGTTTTGAGTTGTGGTTGAGAAAGAGTGGGAGACAAAGGTGGAATTGCTAGAAGTGGAGCTAGAGTAAGAGGTGGATGTAGAGGTGAAGGACGTCGAAGATCTGAATGAACCTTGAGAGTGAACAGATGGGTTGTTGAACTGATGATTGAAACTTGGAGTCATACTCGAAGAAAAGGGATATTGGTCAATCTGGTTTGTAAGATTAGTCTCATCATCATGATCAGATAATACTCGTCTCTCCTCATGGTATGAGTGGGAGTAATTGTGGTTCATCTAGCTTGTTCCTTGGGAAGAGAAGCAATAAATCACTGTATGTCAAATGATGTGGCAATCTTGACTGAGATGAGTTTCATCTGATCTGCAGTTTTCAAGAGAGAGAAAATTTTATAAATGGCATAAAAGCATTTTAAATTCAAAAGAGGTTATTTAATTTGCAAAGCTGTGAAAAATGGAGGGTTACCCGTTATAATTTTTTGAGGTGGAGCTGGTGAAGCAGATCATCCTTGCCACCTTCCTTATCACCAGCGAAACCAAGCAGCGCCACCGTCACACACATGCCAGTCAAGCACAGAATCACACTGCTCACAACGTCCTTTGAGTCAGACATGCTGCTCTCCGAGGACGACGGCCTATCCTTCTCTGAGGAGTTGGTTTCCATTCCCAGCTCAAAGGTGTTCAAAAGACAAGACAGGATCACCTTGCCATCCACTTCAAACAACAGATTCAACGACATTCTGAAGAACTTCAGTGCTGTGAGAATTCAATGGACAGCACATGGTGCCCAGCCAGATGAGATATTCCAGAACTTCAACCAACAGGGTCTGCTTCTACATTTAGTGCCAGCTTCAAATTCTGACTACGATGTATCAATCGATGAACTTGGTCAATTATTTGAAGATCAGTTCAATATCAAATTTGGTCATCAAGACTTCATAAAGACTGCTACTTCACTTACGTTGTGGATTGATTCCAAAGAGTTACCAACAGAATGTATTCAAAATTTTCTCCAATCTACCACGAAAGATCTATTCCTACATTTACAAGGCGTTCAAGATTTTGAGGTCATTTATAATTCAGATACAAACTTGTTGAAGTTCAAACTAATATCAATACCACAGAGTCAAATAGACATCGAAAGAAATAAAGACGATATTACCAAAGAAATTGCATTATTACAACCAAAGCATTATGAAACTGACATTGAATTATTTGGATTGAGAACAATACTAAGTCCAGACATTGAAAAGCACCTGTCACCAACAAAGACAATGTTCTATATCAAGCCTCGTCACAAGTTACTGAAATCAGATATATCTATAGAACTTGAAAAGCCAACTGGATTACATCCAACTCTCAACATATCAAACTTCAATCATGATTTGATCACATTCAGCGAAGACCAATGTCAATTGTTTTATCACTCAACTGTTCCAAAGTTCTTATTCTTCGACAAGTATCAATATAATAAGGAATCAATAACATTATTAAAATCTTGGGGTGAAACCAATCTTGAAGACCCAATTTGGAAAGTGGAGGGATTTGGATCAATTCAACTAATAAAGATCAATACTGAAAGCGCCAATAATGAAGTTGAAATAGCCTATCATTCTAGATATCTGCTACCAAGTGATAATTCATCATATCCCTACGAAGACCTAGCAATCTTGAAGCCAATGGTATTTATTGCTTGTGATGCATCCAAGATTCAAGAGGATCATGAACTAATATATCAAAATCCTTTCTATGATCATAATCCTTCACAAAAGACATATAAGAATCTCGGATTCGAATCATTTTTCGATGATGATACTATGTTTTTTCATCTGACTAATGATATAAGACATGGTGTTTCGTATGATACAGATAAAGAATTAGAATTTACTCTGCCAACAGTTGATGTCAATAATTTCGAGAAAGTTCAATTGTTTACTATTGTTATTGTTCTTGCTGGTAGCTTGTACCTCCTCAGAAAGATGTTCAGCTTCATGACAACACCATCAACCGAAACAGAAGAGAAGAAGCTCAAATAGTGGTGCAGCTGAATGCTTGGAAATTAAATTACGATTTATAAACAAATAAATGAATAAATAAATGAATAAATAATGCATTAATAATGATATGTTTTGTCGAGTATAGTATCATTCCTAGACCTATTACAACATCTTTCTATTCCTGCAGTATTCAATGAATATTTTCTTATGCAAAATCCCAACAAAGTTACCACCTTTTTCATTCGAACTTTTATGAAGATCAGTTCTCTCTGGTACCGTACCAGAACCATCCACATCATCACTCCCTCCAGTGTCAACATCAGCATCACATGAATCACAACCTCGATGTCCAATCTTATTATTAACATTATTAGGGACTGCTTTGAAACTGGAGTCTAAAATGCTCTGATTATCAAAAAAACAAATGGTTCTATTACCCAGTTTAGTAAAGATCAACTCCACCAACGAGTAAGATGAATTGATGTCAAGGAATATGGGTGTGGTTTCCACAATTTTGGTAAAATCGGTCAATGCCCTAAGGATGGAGTCTAATGATTGATTTGAATCAGTCTCGCTATCATAGTATATCTCATCATACGTAGAGCTGTCAGAACTGTATGTAGAAACAGCCAGATCTTGGTCATCATAAACCAACCTGATCAATAGATCAGAAGGTACATCACTGAACTGCTGTTGCTGTTGAAGTTCCGCTAACTTATCCAAGTATAACTCTAGCTCTGGACCAGGTAATAGTCCAATGAAAACTGTTTCTTTGTTACTGCACAGTTGAGGTTGATTACTGTTGAATGTATTAGCATATCTGATTATTGGTATTGAGCCATCAACCAATCCCTTCGATTGTAATTCGATTAAAAGCTTCTTCAATATAGAAGCACGTATATAACCAAACTTGTTATCGTTATTTCTCTGATCTGCACTAACATCAATAAAAATATCATCAACTTTATGAATCAACGATCTCAAGTCTGAGACCTGAGGAAAGTCATGCTTTGAGTCATTTGGAACAAAGGGGAAATAGTTATTATAAAGCAATAACTCATACAAAGATCTCGACTCAATTGCATTGGCCACCCAGTTACTAACAGCGATTGCAATAGAAATTGGCAAGACATAAGTATAAGAAGCTGTTAACTCAAACATTATAGTGGCCAATGTAACATTCATTCTTGTGACTCCAGCCATGAAAGCGCCAGCGCTTATCATTGCATATATACCAAAGTCAATGCATGGATAACTTTGACTGTTCCCATTGTTATCACATATGGATTGAAATATTATAAAATCTGGATAGAGTGACTGAAGGTATTGAACGGACATGGCAAAAATTCTACCAAAAAGAGCTCCAACAACCATTGACGGAACGTAAATCCCTGCAGGAACTTTGATACCAAAAGTAATCGAGGTTAAGACAACTTTGAGCAACAATGCTATCGATAACAAGTACAACTCTCTTGGAATCAATGCTGGATTTGAAGGGCATAACCCACCACCAGAGGAATTAATATTACTAAAAGAGCCATCAGTATAATCATCTTCCTGGAAACATGGTGAAGCCAATTGTGATAATATTTCTGGAATAGATGTCTTTGTATATGGATTAGCAAATGTTAATGATGCCGTTAATAATGTGATGAGCATGACTTCTCTCTTTGGATGATTCTTTATGAGACTCAGACCTCTGAACGTTTGACCCCACCAGATTGAGAATTTACAGAAGAGAGCCCCATAGATACCACCAACAATTCCAATTATTGTGAACAACAACAACTCTATTGGTCTCCAATCTGAAGTATATTTCAACTCAAATATGACTGTTTTACCAGTGCCGTAAGGATTCAAAAACTTCAAAAATAGAATACTCATGATGGCACAAAAGAAAGTTTTGAATAGTTGATTCCCCGTTGATAAATAGTAATTTACCTCTTCCAAAGTAAACAATACAGCACCCAATGGCGATCCAAATGCCAATGCAACACCTGCACTTGCAGCAGCAGATAGTATTTGCCTTCTTTCAATTCCATTGTTCTCTGAAGAATGGAACATTCTGCAATAGATATTACCAAGACATGTAGATAAATGAACAAATGGTCCCTCTTTCCCAACTGATAAACCTGAAGCTATTGCAAAGATGAGAGCAATTGATTTTGCAAACAATGTGTATGTTCCTAAATATTTTCTTATGATGAAACCAGATAAGATGGTTTTAACTTCTGGTACACCAGAACCTGCAGCACAATAAAAGGTTTTGTAAGTTTTATTAGTTTTATTGATGACTGTGTTGTTGATTAAAGGATTTGTTGACTTTGTTGTCAATGTGATTACAACACTAAAATAGGCTAATAATAGACTCAATAGAACGTATATCACATAGTCAACTCTCAGTATTGAAGATGCGCTGTTATTAGTCTTAGCATCATAAGACTTCAACAATATTTCTGGCCATAATTTCCAATCTATGCACTCTTCATTTCCATTTATAGACTTAGCATCTAAGCAACACATTGATTCACTCAACAGCCAATTGGTTGTGCATACTCCTCTTTTCAAATCCACCAATACCGATTCTGAACGATCTATTACATATGCCAACAATGCAAAGGATAAAGCTACCAAAGTTATAATAAACCAGCTCTTCAATGAATCCATGAGTCTTATCACTTTGCCAGATATTCCCTTTATCTTATTCAATTTATGTTTTCTCTTTGATTCTTCGATTGTGTCATTAACCCAGTCGACCGAGGTGAAATCATCGTAATAATTTCTATGATTAGGGTTCACTGTTCCAAAGTCAGAGCTGTTATTGATGTCGTTATGAATAGAGTTAGCACCATTGATTATTGATGATCTCAAGTTGCTCTTTTTGTGAAGCAGTAGCGTGGATGAGTAATTCTGGTGGCGATTACTGTCATTGTAGGCTGTAGATTTCGTTCTGAGCGAGGTAGGTCTCAATAGCTGTGAAAATTCGTTGATGGTGGTGTTGATTTGAGGAGATGATCTTGTTCTGTCTATGTTCATCATTCAGCAGTGGATCTCCCTATAAGTAGACTGACCAGACGGTGGAGATCGTTGGTTTGTGCTATCTATTGACTGTTTTGCAAAGTAAACAAGGGCCTTCACTCTTTTTTTTCTTTAATTTACTGTGGTGCTGCGCGTACCGGATTCATTACGTCATCAATCTGGTAATCAGTCGTGGTGTTGGGATGTGGAGATTAACTAGCTATACGTCTAATTTGGAGGATGATTTGGAGCTGGATAGGATCTTCTCCAGTTCTATATCGGCACCATCAAGATCTTCTTCATATGGTAGCATCCCCAATTTGGCCCTTTCGGTTTCAGTGAAGGCATTGTAGTAATCATACTCATCAGCGCCTTGGACATCATGTTGCAATGGGAAGAAACGAGACAGTAGATAATATGTGGAGAATGATATCAGAAAGGCAAAGAAGGTATCACCATAATAGAAGTTCAAGATCCCATCAGCACTCTTTGGGTGTGTTCCTCTTACTTCATATGCCAGACCTGGTAAACCAGGGCCAATTGAAACGATAATAGCCACAAAGGCTCTCCAGTTAACACCATATGTATAATAGTACTCACCCTTGATCTTGAAAGTTTCAGAGATTTTCATGTTTGTATGTCTGATTAAAAAGTAATCACAAATACTAACAGCAATGATTGGGGTTGTAATTACACCAAATGAACTCATCACTGAAATGAATGAAGATTGAGAATTGTAAAAGTTCCAAGGTAAAACGACAAATGATAAAATAACAGTAATCATAGCACCTCTCTTAATATTGATGTACCTTGGCAAGATACCAGCTAAATCCATACCACCAGTAAATCCGCAAGTGGCAACATTCAAGGCAATTTGAGATATAACAAATGTGATTGCAATAAATGTAGAAGCACATCTTGTCTTGGCATCATAATGCAGTTCCAACCATTTTTGTACAATATCAGTAGGAATCCACATTTGTTCCCCATAAACTGTTTCAGTTGTTGAGGCACCAATAACGGCAAATACTGGAATCATAATTGGACCAATCAATAAGGCAAAAGATGTACCTAAGAATAATTTCCAATTTGGGAACAATTTATATTTGGAACTTGATGCAAATCTAGAAAAATCAGACTCATTAAGTGAACCTCCAGAGACACTACCAAACCAAATATTTATCAGATAAATCCAAGTCCAAGCTCTGTTATAAGTGCTTAATTCAGTCTTGGTGTGGAACAACTCACCGTACCCATCAGCTTTGTTAACCAAGAAAATAACCATACCCATCATTGAGATCATACATGAAAAACAAGCAACAATTAATGGAATGTTAAACTTATTTGGTTTGAAGAAATAACAAAAACAGGTAATCACTTGAAAGACCATATAACCAACAAAGTCTCTTGTTGTCAAGTTTGCAGATTCTGGGAAAGTGTTTTCCAGATTCTTGAAGTTCCATGACCAAGATGATAATAATAGTGTCACTGAAAGACCACCAATCCAAGCATTAGCACCATAATTAACAATGGCTAATAAGATTCTAACCAATATACCAAAGAAAGAACCATAAATACCAAACACTACTCTTTGAGAAAGAGTGAAACCAACATGCCATTTAGAACCAGGATAGCTATTAGCCAAAGTGATGATTATAGTGACAAAATCACCAATGATAAAACAAAGAACAACTTCCCAAATTCCTAAACCTAAGGAGACAACTGAACTTGAACTAACCCAAGTGGAGACACTGAAAGATACAATCCCCCAATAACCAAAGTTTGACCAAAACCCCCAAGTTCTATCTTCCTCCTTGATGGGCTCCAAATCAGGATTCTTCAAGACTGAGATTGTCTGTCTCTCTTCAGTTGGGATCTCAATGTATCTCAAGAATGAAGTTAAAGCCTGTGACATTGATATACTATAAGCTGCACTAGTGATATAATCTCGAACTGTACCCTATACTGATGCGTAACAAACAGCCATTATTGAATCTGGAAGGGAAGCAGTTGAGTTCTTTATATATACATGAGTAGCGGGCCATAGTGGATCTTTCTCATGTGTATGGGTATATAATAATGCTAGCGTATTGTCAAAAGTCCCTCCATAAGAGAATAAGCCAAAACACCTGGACACCATTATTTTTGTATAAATTACCCTCCTTTTTAAATAAAAATAAAAAAAATTGACACGTGACCAACTTTTTTTTTTTTTTTTTCAAAAACCAATCACAAATCGTCAATTTTGAATCGCTTCACAAAATAATGCCGAAAATTTAAATTCCCTTTCTCTCCAAAGAACAACAAACAACACACAACTAAAGCCAGTCAACAATGGGTCCACAATCTTTCACAAGCATCGCTAAGTCAACCGCTTACATCTTAAAGACCCCAGTCCTAAAGGCCTTCTTTGTCCCAGCCTCAAAGTTATTCTGTGACTTTGGTGGTTACAGACAAATTGGTTTGAAATTTGACGATATCTTACACGATGAAACCCTTAAGATGGAAAAGGCCTTAAAGAGATTACCAAAGGAAGAACTCTACACAAGAGCTTTCAGAACCTTGACTGCTGCTCAATGTGCCATTACCCATCATTTATTACCAAAATCTGAACAAGTTAAGTCAGAAGATGACACTTCTTACTTATTACCATACTTGTTGGAAATTGAAAGAGAAATGTCTGAAAGAGCTGAATTAGATAACTTACAATTAGAAGGTCAATCTCCTCTAGACCAATTGAAGGCCAAGTTAGCCAAGAAGGATTAATCTTGTTTGATTCAACTCTAAATCTAACTTCATAAACATTCAATCTCAAATTTTTAAAATATTTATTTTCACAAACAAATCAATACAATATATCTACCATAACAAAGTAAGGAGGATGCAGTATCTATTACACAAAATACTTGAAAGAGTTTTTTTTTTCTTTTACATTACCCAAAAGAATAAAGACAGAAGTATCAACTAGAAGAAAGACTAATTCTTGTCTTCAATTAAGAAACTCTTGCAAGAAAATATTCAACTTACTCCCTCCTCTTAACAACCAAGCAATCAATGATATGATAATGAAAATTGCATACCCACTATCCATCAACCATGTCACTTGTTTATAACAAATTATACACTTTTCTGTCCAAGAAGAACCCGTAATTGCTAAAAGCTCAGAAACATCCGAACATTTTCCTGGTTTTTTAAAGCGCCTTCCTCGAGATCAGAAATGAAAACAACATCGAATTCAAAGACTGCAATTTGACCAAATCCTCAAGACAGCAGCAGATCAGATGAGCTCTGGATTGAGTATCAACAGCACCAAGACAAGGGCCCGTGGATTGTCTGTCAACAATGCTTCGCAGGAGCAGACTGCCAGAATGACGAGATCTCTTGATAATTTACAGTGTATGTTTCCATTATATCTTTTGTTGTTTAGCAGCTATGAGGATATTTAGATATTCAAGTTACTAACAATATTCATTATTCTACAGCGCTATTGCAAGAAGTCAAGTACGATTGGAAACAGGCAATTGGTCCTAATGCTAATCCATTGGATCTGGCACTTCCGTTGCTGGATAACACGTCGGTAGGATTGGCACACAGGCACGATGAGTTTCTTGAGTTGAACCAACGATTGGAGGTGGGTTTGAAATCTGCTGTCGATGAACATTTTCAAGCGTTCAATGATAGTGTGGGATCTTATAGATCTGTGGTGAAGAGTATTGCAAATTCAAAACAGACATTATCAAACATTAAAGATACGGTGAACAGCAATAAATCAAAAAATACCAATAACAATAATAACAATGAAGAAATTGACGATGATGATGGGAAATTGTTTACTTTGAACGAGAATTTGAAGACATATAATGAAATGATTGAGATATTAGATATTATCCAATCAATCAAGACAATTCCAAATGATGTTGAAGATGCCATTACCGATAAAAACTATAACAAGGCACAAATGCTATTGGAACAAACGTTCAAAAAGATTGATGACTACAAGTTAAGGGAGTTACCTTCGTTGAAGAATCTTATTTCATATTTGGAGGTGCAAAGAGGTCAATTGTTTGATACCCTTATTGAACA
The DNA here is from genome assembly GCA_030582235.1 of Ruyongia ponderosae. NCBI lineage: Eukaryota > Fungi > Ascomycota > Saccharomycetes > Phaffomycetales > Wickerhamomycetaceae > Ruyongia > Ruyongia ponderosae. The sequence continues at coordinate 153,999 of JAKTWV010000009.1, read as the reverse complement.
ACTGCATATAATCATATACTCCAAGAGACAATTTAACGATATGAATTCAACATCATTGAGACAAGAGAAAGATACAGATGGTGATTCTGGAGATGCTTATTATAGTGTTGAGAAATATCTTTTGAGTACTATAAATATCGATATCTCTGAAACTGCCATGATTAATCATCAAAGTGTCGAAAAATTCTTATCCCAACTGAATAGTAACAATTCTGAGAATGAAAATGAAGAATTATCAAATATGAATGATGAAGACAATCCATTCAATCAACTAAAACAGTTATTGACCATTATTTACAAGTTGGATAAATTATCATTAGCCATTGAGATCATTGTACAAAGAATGATTAATGAACTAAGTCAATTGATCTACAGAATCAATGAAGATACAAGATTGAAGCATCCAAAACTTATTAGTTATTTGAATGAAACTTCTTCAAAATCACATAATTATTTAACTAATAATAAAGTTGACGAGAATTATAATTCAATTATCTTACAAGATTTATTTTGGAATTTTTTCAAAAAGTTATTATTCTTTTTACAATACATCAAAGTTATAATTGAAATTACAAAAAGTTTAGAAGTTAATAATCCAGATGCAATCAACTTCAAGATGTCTACCACGACTAATGGAAATTCCAACAACAATAGTAATGGGAATGGGAATGGATATGGAAGTATTGTTCCAGGGTTCATGTCCTCTTCCTTATATCCTGGTAATAAAGTCAATGATACAAACAAGGAAAACAATAATGGTATTAGCATCCATAGATTATGGACAATATTAGAGTCCGAGGTGAAGAATTTCATGATGATTTATATTGCAAGTGACGATTTGATTTCGAATCCTATGATTACTACAAATGAAGCCAAATCTTTATCATCGAACATTTTCCAATTTCAGGATGTAAATTATGATAAATCACATTCCACACAATTGAAAGAGACATTGAATAGTTTGTTCCCAGGTTTCATTAATTCAAATGATTTGGCTAAGATTGATTCACCATTCATTGAAGATACCAAATATTCAAAACAAAAGAATTTAATTCCATCAAATATTTTCAATATGAGAATCATACTGGAACCGTTTTTACTATTTGTTCAAGGTTGTATATTGCTTTTCACAGATGATAATATCAACAACAATAATAGTAATGAAGAACAAACACCAATAAAGTTCTTCAATGAATTTATGAACCTTGAATTCTTACCTTTATTAGAGAACTCACTAATGATATTATACAATGAAAATTTGGAAGATGAAAGTTTAGATCCCTTTGAAACCATTGATCCTGACGATTTCTATTTAAGTTTTGATTCAATATCTGCTAATAACAACAACACTGGTGTGCATACTTTCAGCAATAGATCAAGTATTGGTAATACTGGTGATTCCAATGACTCAAACAATGCCAGTGTTAATGATAAGAGGGTATTTAAATTCTTCTTGATCTTCAAGAAATTCTTTTGTGATGTTTGTCTTATTTTGAATACATCATTACAATTTAGAATTGAGTTTACCAATGTTTTATTCAATATATTAAAGAAATTTTTGAATAAACTAGAAGAAATCAGTGAAGATTTATTGAATGAGTTAAGAAATTTCAATAATTTCAATCTATATGAAACTAATAATTTGATCAAATATATCAAGACACCAAGTATGAAGTCAATCAATTTTGAGGCAGTTTTCAATACGAATAATAATAATAATAATAATAGTTATGCTGCTACTGATTCTGCTTCATTCAATACTAGTATGAATGATCAAACCAACTCAATACTGAAAACCTTACAAAGATTAGAAGTATTTGAAAACTTCAAAGTCTTCAACAATTCTTTATTATTCTTGTTGGATTGGTTAGATAATTATTTGATTAAACAGAATGTTAACGTTAATGATTTGAATAAGACTGATTCTAATTTGAATTCCATTGAAAGATTGAGAAAGAATTGGTCATTTTTTGAAATCATTAATATGCATAATAATGATGGTAGTAATATTGGGAATCATAATAAGAGTAATATGATAGAGGAATTAGATTTGAAGAATGGTTCAAATAATGTTAAAATGATTTTAGATGGGAAATTGATAACTAATTATCATGAAATTGTCAAAGAATTTAGTGCTATCAAAAAGCAAAGTGACAAGGTTCTTGATCTTTACAATTATGTCAGTTCCAAGTGTTGAGTTTCATTTAGACAAGATCTTAGTTGAGCACTAGTTGAGCAGTTGTATAACAAGTAAAGATAATCTATAATGAGTTTTATGATCAAGTATTAATTATAACTATATATCTATTCAATAATCGTATTCATTAGTAGCTTCACCGCTTGTATTTGGGAAACCAACTTCACCCAAGATAACATCAGATCCATCCTCTTTAATCAAATCAAATAATTCTTGATTCTTTGCTAAGATCAAACCTAAGAAACCAGCAGAATTGATACCTAATTTTTCTTTATAATAAGGTTTTGATCTAGGTATAACCATTAACCATTTATTTGTAAACAAGACGTTGTATGCCACTGGTGAATCATTTTCCTTGAATATGGTAAAACATCTTTGTAATAATGAAATGAATGAACTTGCTAATATTTCCTTATATTCTTCGATTTTATCATCATTCTTCAAATAAGGAGTGATATTTGGTAATGGGACGGCGAAATGTGCGAATTTGACTTCTTTATTCTGTAATGGTTCTTTCTTATTAGTGGCAGAGAATGGATCAACACCAGCAACCAATCCATTTATGAATGGAGTGAAACCAGTTGGCAATTTCATAAATTGAAGATGTTTATGTGCTTGAGATGCGCCTGAGTTTTCACCACAATTGTAGAAACCAATGAATTTATCGTTATTTTTGTTATTTATTGTTTGAAGATTATTCAATAGTTTGATACTGGCAAATAACTCAGTTGGTGATAATGGAGAATCTTGGGATTTGAAATCCTTTGTTGTTAATAAGAGATGATTTGGAATGATTGGGAATTTGTTGAGTAAGATGTTGAATTGACCCAAATAGTTTGGCAGTACTGTCAATAGCGGATCAGGGTTCAAAAATGGGTTGAAATCCTTGTCTCTCTTGATCTGTTCTGGAGCATCTTCTTGAGTTGGTTTCTTGCTGAGACCTGGAGCCAAAGTTATCACATATTCAATATTGTTGATTTCGACAAATTCGTTTGAGGTCTCCTGGATGATAATCTCTCCTGAGGCAAGCGCAGTGTCATATTTATCTTGCACCAATTGAGCAAAGTTTTCAGGCAGATCTGAGGACATGTTTTTCCAGTGGTGAATTGTGGTTGATGTTCGACAAGTATCAACTCAAAATTAATTTGAAGTTGGTTCCACCAGCCTATGTTTATTTCCTGATTCGGTGTATTTCCTGTTCGGGACTGAAATAACTACTCTGCCTAGAAGTTTAGGCAGAGACACCCGCCCAGCTCTGCCCAGCTCAATTCCCGCTCTGCCTAGCTTCTGCCTAGCTTCTGCCTAGCTTCTGTCTGGAGTGCTGGGCGGATGGGCCAATTCGATTTTTCACTCATCGCCAAAATGCTTTAAAGCCCAACATCACCAACACTTCAAGAGATCCAGCAAAACTCTGAAATCACAGCCAAGAAGAGCCCATTCTTCGCTCTTGAAAACTCACAAACATGTCAGACACGTCGCCAACAATAGATAGCATGGACTCCCACCCTGGAGCCATCCAGATCAACGCCACTGGTGCTTTCATCGTGGACGACAACACCAGCAGCAGGCAAGGTTATACGCTAAACGACGCTGCCTATCCATTTTCTGACACCAATGACATCGCCTTGCCCTACCAACAATCAGACATATCACACATCGCTGTCGATATAGGAGGATCTTTAGCCAAAATTGTCTACTTTACCTCAAATGACTCGTTAAATAACAGCGATGATGACTTGTTTTATAAGAGAAGATCTTCTTCAACAACTTCCATAACATCAAACTCAAATACCCCATCTGCTAGAAATAGTAATGAAATACAAACAACAATTGGAAATCAAGATATACTGGACAAAGGTGGAAGACTGAATTTCTACAAGATTGAAACTGAAAGAATAGATGAATTCATACAGTTTATTGAAAAATTAATCAACTTTTACAAATACAATCCTACCACGACAAATACAAACACAGACACAAATACAAACACAAGCACAAGTACAAGTACAAGTACAAGTACAGACTCAAACACAATGATAAATCCAAGCACAAATAACAAAAGCAACAACAATAAAAAGAAAATACATATAATGGCCACTGGTGGTGGTTCATTCAAATTTTATGATCGTTTGAAATCAGAATTGAACGTTGATGTTACAAAGGAAGATGAAATGGAATGTCTTATTGTTGGATTGGATTTCTTAATCAATGAGATACCAAATGAAGTATTCCTATATAACATTGATTCCCCAACTCCAATGGAATTCATTAATGATAAGAAACAATATCCATATCTTTTAGTCAACATTGGATCTGGTGTATCCATGATCAAAGTGATAAGCTCTAATGAATTTATAAGAATTGGTGGTTCCTCACTAGGTGGTGGAACTTTATGGGGTTTATTATCATTATTGACAAATGCTCAATCTTATGATGATATGTTGACAAATGCAGGTGAAGGTGATAATACTCATGTTGATATGTTGGTTGGTGATATTTATGGAACTGATTATCCTAAAATTGGGTTAAAGGCTAATACCATTGCTTCATCATTTGGTAAAGTATTCAAAATCAAAAACTCTCAAGAGAAACAACAAATTCAAGATAACAAGACAAATAAAACGACAACAAAAACGACAACGACAACAAGTGGTGAAGATAGTGGAGATGAAAAATCCGATATGTTTAATGATGCTGATATTTCAAGATCTTTACTATATGCCATATCAAATAATATTGGTCAAATTGCATACTTACAAGCTAAGATTCATAACGTTCAACATATTTATTTCAGTGGTTCTTATATCAGAGGTCATCCACAAACAATGCATACTTTATCATATGGTATCAATTTCTGGTCAGAAGGTGCTAAAAAGGCTTATTTCCTAAGACATGAAGGTTATCTTGGTGCTATTGGTGCATTTTTGAAGAGGAAACCATCAGGATGGGGGAGATCTAAATGATTAATATCTTTGGTATTCAGAATATTAAGAAGAAAAAAGACACTGGTGCATGCTCATGATAACTTATTCAATGCTATATTCAATATTATAAATTAGTAATGTTTAATGATCGACAAAAAGTAACTCATATATATAATTTGCTATATCTCTTCTAGCTGTATTTCAGCACTGTATTGCTAATAATAAAGCGTATAATTCTAACTGATCATACGTACACACATGACCAAAGATCAAGATGTCCTGGAATATATAGCCTTAATGATACTAGAAAGGGGATCATCGTCTAAATTGGCCTCATCTATAATAGAATTTAGATCTGTAGATGATAATAATGGATGATATTCCAATAACTTAATCTGGGATCTCTTTGAATTTAGTTGAATATAACAAATTTCATTTGGATACTTGTTATGTTTGAATTTGAAGCTGACACCAATATCTTTGCCTTTATGATTTGTTGTACTACTGCTGCTGTTGTTGTTGTTGATGTTGATGTTGATGTTGCCATTATTTGTGGTTAAACTTGTCTCATTATTATCAACGAATGAACAATGATAATCTGTAATGTTTGAGATCTTTACTAAGATTTTTATTATGAAATTCAATTTGTCTTCCTTTTGTTTGAAGAGTTCATTTGATTTGATTTCATCATTTGATTTGCTTTGTTGTATGGTCTCAATCTGTTTTAATAATCTAAGATGCTCTCTATTCAATTGATCTGATTTTTCATTTTCTATTTTGATCCTATTTGATTCAACATTGATATCATTATTTAACTTATTGACATGTTCATCAGCTTGAATGGTTTGTTCTGTTCTTAATTTGATTATATTCATTAATGAATCTCTAGATATGAGATCTAATTCATTTTCCACGGCTAGTTCTGGATGAGCCTTTGATAGTTGTTGTAATTCTTTGAATGATGGATCATTTTGTTTCAATGTGTTTAATGATGTATTGAAGTCATTGACTTCATTTTCCATTTGTCTTATCTTTTCAATCTTGGCTAATAATATTTCTTTTCTTGATTTGAGATTATTTAATTTGGAATGATTCGACTTAGATGTATCGATTATTTGATTTGTTAAGGATTCAGCTTCTAATTGTTTTGAATTTAAAGATGTTATTAGCGCGTCGTTTTCATTAATCACTTGTTCCACATCATCCTGAGTCAATCTTGGTGGTTCTTGGTTCAGTATTAATCTTAAGAATTTCTCCTTAGCCTCCTGCTCCAAAAATAAAAACTTCAATCTTTCAAAACGATCATTATAAGCATCGATCTTCTCATCTATTTCCTTTGGATCATATTGAACATCGTCTCTTTGTTCTTTGTTGTACTGTCTCACTGCTTGGTTGAAATCCTGCTGCGACTTGTTAATCTGCACGCTGTTGATAATGTTATTTATCTCCTCTAGCTTCTTGCGATGACCTTCCAGACTCATTCTAGTCGCAGTGAATTATGTTTTGCCTCTGTTTATAGTAGATCTTTTTTGTTTTTGTTTACTATGTTCCTTTTCCTTTGTTTACATTTTCGAAAAAAAAAAAACAAAAACATTACATCCGGACACCATAATAATAATCACGTGACATTATTGACAGCACCAGCCGCACGAGACAGACACAGTAGCGTTTTACGGTTCTCCTTCTTTTACAATCAATCAGTTATACAATTATACAACCTAACAAAATTATCTCCTCATCAACAAACACTTTCAAAGTGATGAACATCTATCTGCTTATTTCACAACAGAATGCTACTTATTCTAAACGAACAAACGAACACGAAATCAAATTTGAAAACTCGACAAGAAAAAAATAAAAAAAATCGTAGCCAAAAAATTCAAATAAGATCCTTCTTCCTTTAAATTTATTCAAATCTATAATTTTAATTCAATAACAAAGTCTTTTCTGTCTTTATTATAGAGTTAAGTTTGGATATATCTAGTACAATTCTAAATATGGAATTCCTAGGTCAAACTTACAGAGAGACCCCAGCGGCTCCAATTGCCCCACCACCTTCTAACGAATCTGGAGTCTTGACCACTGATTCTCCAGCAATCAAGAATGCTCCATTGCCAGCTGATGGTGCAGGTTCTAAAAGTTTTAGCAACTATTTAGTCGCCTCTGTTGCCATTGGTATCCCATACTACATCAAGTATAAGTTGGGCGGTGGATTTTACACTTGGTTGTTTTTCTTTTTGTTGTTGGTTTTGCCAATCTTGATGGCTTATTGGACATTAGTTTCAACTTTTGCTCCAAGATTAAATGAAAAAGTTACTCTACCAAATAAAGGTGTTGAACATTATATTGAATTCCATGATGAAGAATTAAAGGCTAAATATCAAGGTAAGAAGATTCCAATGGAAACTTTCCATAATTTATACTTTGATAACAAGGTTAGCTTTAAGGGTGATTGTCTTGATATTATGGAATTTAGACATGATTGGGCTCAATTTTCATTCACTTTATCCTTATTCAAGTTTTTCTTATTTGGTATGATTCCTGAAGTCATTTTACATTCAAGATCTCAAGATGAAGAACAAGTTAGAGATCATTATGATCGTGGTGATGATTTTTATGCTTGGTTTTTAGGTTCAAGAATGATTTATACTTCTGGTGTTATTTCTGATATTACAAAGGAGGAAACTTTAGAAGAATTACAAGATAATAAATTAAAGATTGTTTGTGATAAGATTGGATTAAAGGAAGGTGAACGTTTATTAGATCTTGGTTGTGGTTGGGGTACTTTAGCTACTTATGCTTCAAAGGAATATGGTGCTAAAGTTACTGGTATTACATTAGGTAGAAATCAAACTAAATGGGGTAATGCCAAGTTAGAATTACAAGGTATTTCTAAGGAACAATCTGAAATCTTATGTTTTGATTATAGAGATACACCAGTTCCAGAAGGTAAATATAATAAGATTACTTGTTTGGAAATGGCTGAACATGTTGGTGTTAGAAAATTTGGTTCATTTTTACAACAAGTTTATGATATGTTGGATGATGATGGGATTTTCTTTTTGCAATATGCAGGTTTAAGAAAGAGTTGGCAATTTGAGGATTTGATCTGGGGTTTATATATGAATAAATATATTTTCCCAGGTGCTGATGCTAGTACTCCATTGGATTTTGTTGTTTCTGCTCTTGAAGGTCATCGTTTTGAAGTTGTTTCTGTTGATAACATTGGTGTTCATTATTCAGCTACTTTATGGAGATGGTATAGAAATTGGATGGGTAACAAGGAACAAGTTATTAACAAGTATGGTATTAGATGGTTTAGAATTTGGGAATACTTTTTAGCTTATTCTACTATCATTTCCAGACAAGGTTCAGCTACATGTTATCAAATTGTTTTGAGAAAGAATTTGAATAGTTATCAAAGAATCAACTATGTTCCAAAGCAAAAAGGTTTATTGACTCCAGTTTATGAAGGTGTTCAAAAATGGTTCAAATAGATTGACCAACTAAACAAAAAAACATCAAAAGATTCAAAACATCAAGCAGATAAAGAAAATAGTAAATAGCAAATGATCAAAGAATGATATGAAGTCGGTCATGTACATTTATAGGTATGACTGTATGACTCAACTTTTGAATATCATGACATAATGACGTTGATTGATTGATTGTTTGTTTTTATTTGAAGATTTGCACGAGATAAGATACAATATACAAAGAAAAAAAAAACTTTATCATCATGATTTGGTTATCTGTAGATCTCTATACCGAAATGTTACAGATCAACTATATTCGTCATTGCATATATATAATTTAACCGACATTAATCAAACCAGTTATAAGGTTGCTCATATATATATGATTATATGATTATATTGATGATCATGATGTCGATATTTCACGAATGCTAATTGTGTACCTTTTACAAAATACAAAATACAACAATTACGGGCTGAAACGTCTGTCTGGAGGGCTAAAGTGATTCATATGCACTCAATTTAACGAGCTGAGTACTCTTTTGAAGGAAAGGGGATCAGCTATATGGTACTACGATCAGCTAAGCTATCTGTCTAACTTCCTACTTCCTATGTTGCGAGCCACTCTATTTCAATTAATTTGGTGATAGCGATGCAGCCAATATTAATGATTTTGATATTTTTGATTAATTTTCAAAATTGATGTGGATTTGTTAATTTGTTTCCGGTGCCTGAGATGGCGAAATATTGACTCAAAATGGGAGACACGGTCTGCTCACAAAGGCCAGGTGTGTAGCCACTAGACACTGTGTTCAACTGTCAACACCTTGATGATAAGCATGATAATCCTCAAAGCAGCAGCCTCGAAACTTCCCTGAAAAGCTCCCAAAACCGAAAAAGCAGCACCTCAATATCGCCCAATGCGGACATGCCTGAGCTCAAGCTGTACTCAATTTAAATTGGTTTTAGGCAGACGCGTTCCTGAAATGGGACCCACTGGGAACAGAAACAGAGCCATGTAGCACTTCAAGACTCGCTGGAACAACACTGTACTATCTACCATCATCTCCACCGCATTATCACCATCATACTCATGCCAAAACCACCCCCTTTAGCACCCATTCTGGGCACAAACTGCCAATCTCCTCGTGCGGGTAACTGTTTCTCTTTTTGGACATTTAAAATCAAAATTCAAATTTTAAAATAAAGAAAAATCTTTTAAAAGCTCAGCAAAAGAACACCTCAGTCATTCTCTTTATTACACCTCTGTCACAATAAGATAAAGAGGATCCGTCTCATACTCAGCTATCGTCACTCATTTAACAACAACAACACACCCTTGCTTCTCTTCAACAGAACAGACTGGCGCATCCTCACTTTTTTTGCTATCCCAGGTCCACTATATTGCTTTTGCCCTCAGAAGCTATACCATCTAATTTCCCTCGCTTTATACCATCAGATCCCACTCTAAAGAGCCGTTGTTAGTTCACAAGAATACTATAAACAACAAGCTTATCAACATATCAACATAATCATCAACATCTTCCATTACCACCAATAAAGAAATTATTTTATTCCATCTTTGCTAATCCAATTTTGTGCTATATTATATTTTTAACCGCATCTTGTTTGCTTTTCTTTGATTGAGATCCTTTGACTAGTTTGTTGAAAAGTTACTCAATAATCTCAGATATATTTGCAATAGATCATCATATCACCACCACCATCATCGTCATCATAATCATCATCATCCCTATCCATTATCCACTGAATATTAACCCTTACTCCTTCACTTCTACATTCCCAAGCCTCACTTCAAAGTTTTTTGACATACATTCCACAAATCATCCTAACTGCAGCCTAAAATCTTATAAACATGTTATCCACTACCCCAGCATCAGTTCCTCATAGAAGAGGTCATGCTCACAAACGTTCAGCTGCCATATCTGGTGACTTTGATGTCATGAATATCTTTGGTAATGAATTCCCATCATTACGTTCACCATCATCAAATGTCATTGTTAGACCAAGTTATTCAAATAGCAGTCCTAGTCCTAGTCCATTCCCATTATCACCTCCTTCATTAGTTGTCACTGATGCTAATCAAACCCCAAAGCAAATATCTTTTCAGGAAACTTCAACCCCAACTCCTTCGCCTAAAAAGCATACAAGGTTAAATTCTTGGGCTTATTCTGGTCAAACCAAATCTCAATCTCAATTACCTAAATCATCTATGATGCTTTCATCATCATCCTCTTCTAACACCAATAGCACAAACAATAGTAAGAAGAGAGAATATTGCTCATCAAATGAAACAACGCCAGAGAAATTGAATCCAATACAATTATCCTCCCCACCTCAATTCATAACAACTTCCATTCCAGATCCACTAATAGATTTAGACATGGCTTTAGGTATTTATCATGATCCAACAAGTCCAAGATCTTCTTCATCTTTCAATAACTCAAAATTCATTCATAGAAGAACTGAATCCGCCCCTGAATTGGAAGATTTCTTTAGATATAGAACATCAAGTTGGAACAGCTCAAATGACTCATTTAGAAATCAAAAGAAGCCAAAGGACTCTGCAATCTTTGAAGAAGAAGAGGATGACGAATGTATTGATGATGATTTACTATCTTCAACTTCATCAAACAATCACATGAATAACAACTTGTTGGGTCTCAATAATTCCACTCAAAGTCTTACTTCATCATCGAATAGTTTGAAGTTGAGTTCACCACCTGCTATTTTATCTACTCCAAAACAACAACAATCATCTCCTAATTCAATCAAATCACAACTATCCACATCTACCTCATCATCTTCCCATCTGCATCATAATCAACAACAACAACAGCAGCAGCAACAACAGCGCTATGTTTCTACCTCATCAAAGACGAGATATCAAAACTATTACAACAACTCCCTCTTTCTACCCAATGCCATCAAGTCTTCAGATTCATTGACATCTACACCACCAACTACATCATGCTCCTCGGTACCTAATAACAGACCATCTTCAATTTCATCTTATTCTAAACCATCACCTGCAAACACTGTCATCTCTAATTGGAAATTTGAATCCAAAGTTTATGATATACCAGTGGATGATGATTCTAACACAAATGAAGAAAATTCAACAACTTTAATGATGATGAATCATTCAAAGGATGAGACCCTAATTGAAAGAAACCATAACTTTGGTGAACCTGGTCCAGTTTTGGATCTTTCAACAATGTCCCCAATCAATACAGTTGATTTATTGGTTTTCAGTGATGATGAAAATAATGATTACAATGGCTGTGATAGGGATATACAACACACACCTTTGATTTTGACGAAAGGATACAATACTAATGACACTAATGACACAACTACTAATAATAATATCAATAATAAGGCTGAGGAAGAAGAGACTAGATCACTAAAGACCATTAAAACCAACAAGAACAATAATAATGATAAGAAACCAAAGAAAAAGTCAAGCATCAAGAAGTTAATGCTCTTTTGGAAATGATTTCTAAATATTGTTTCAAATTTATTTATTCTACTTTACAATTCACTTTAGCATTACAAGGAGACTTCTTAATTTTCTCTCAATAACTTATAAAATATACCCCACTACTATATAATACTAATAATATTCACAAATTATAATATGATTGATTATAAACTAAATATTTCAAACTTGAACTTGTAATTACTGAAACAGTTTGGTTACTCAGAGCTACTAGCTGCTAATTTATTAATTGCTGAACCCTCAATAATCTCAACTTTTTCGCCACCCTTCTTAGTAGCTAATTTCAAAGCAGCAATTGCTACTTCATCTCCAGTAGAAGGAGCAGATATATACTTCAAAATAGGGACCAATTTATTCAAAATTGTTTGCCCAGCTCCTTTAAAGTTTTCTCTTTCACCAATCAGAAATCCAGGTCTCAAAATGATTGTCTTATCAAACCCTAATGCAATAACTTTATCCTCTAATTCACCTTTCATTTGAAGATATGGAAACATTGATTTTGAAGAAGCACCCCCAGATGAAACAATAACATATGTCTTGATACCTTGCTCTTTAGCAAACTTGGCTAATTCGTAGTTCGCATCAACATCAATCTTTCTTTGATTGGCTATACCTCCTGCAGCAGCCTTTGTGGTGGCAAGTCCTGATAGCAGAACATCTTTATTCTTGAATATTTCAGGCTTGAACCAGTCATTAGTGTTAGATTCAATTACGGTTTCAATTTTTGGATCTGATGAGTTATTTGGCTCCCTTCTTGATAAAGAAAAGATCTGATCAAAGTATTTTGGAGAGTGTTTGAGAATTGCGTTACCACATAAACCTGTGGTACCAACGACAACAGCAGATGAACCCATTACGATTGACGTATATCTGTTTGTATGGGTAAATAATGGGAAAGAGAAAGATGAAGGCAAATTTCTGAAAAAATTGTTTTTGATGCGTCTTCGAGTCCTTTTGATCTTTTGATTATCTGGGGATAACGCAGGAGCTAGTGGAGCGAGCAACTGAACAAGACGTCTATATTCCACAATTGAAGAGAAGCTCATCAGTGAGACCACTAGCGAATCTACATTGACTTACATTACAACATGTAAAATAATAAGTTTAAGAGAGAAATTGGTTGTGGTATTAGTAATTTCTAATATACATGATTTGAATTGAAGTTTAACTATAGACACTCAACGTGCAATAGGCTAAACCAAGAAACAGCCACAACAGAGCAAAAAGATACATATTATGAACCAGCTATAATATAAAGTATCTTGTCTGAGGTATATGGACTGTATCACTTTTTTTTTATAAGTTTTTTTTTTTATTTCTCCCTTTTTTTAGTAGTATGGTATGAGTAGTTATAATAATAATGCTTTAAAACAGTAACAGAACAGATGAAAAATAAGCAATATGAGACAGGCAAAAAAAAACACAAACAGATGAACAGATAATAACTCATTGCTTTAATAAATGGCAATGAAAACAAAATAAAACCCTCCCCCTTCAAAATTCTTTTTCTTTTCCTTTCCTTTGGTTTAAGTATAAATGAATGCAACAGTGGCAGCAGCAGCAGCAGCAGATATAAAAGCAAATTCAATAACCGAAAATGCTTATAATATGTAAATATGGTACATGATTGATTTGTATGGTTAAATTAGCGACGAAACCATGCCGGTCTAAGAGTAGCCATAAAGACGACCCTTTTCCAGATCTTCAATGGTTGATTCAATAACCTCATCATCATCGTCATCCTCGACTAGTTCAACAGTGGCATACTTGATAAGATCCCAACGCTTCCAAAATAGACATGAATCATTGATGTAATCTTCAGTAAGAGTGATATTGCTGTTGTGCTGTGGAGTAGCATCAACAAAATCTTGTAGATAATACTTAGCCTTCAATAAACGATCTTTTAATTGTTGTAATTTGACACTTGAAGGTTGACAACTAATTCTCTTTTTGGAAACATCATAGTCTGAATCATATTCGGTGATGTTTGTTGTAGTTGATTTATAACCTTCGTCGATATCTTCTTCCTCTTCGTCATCATCATCTTCATCTTTATCATCACCATTCTCATTTTGACTGAATTCTTCTTCATCGTCATCAATTGAATTAGGTGTGTTTGGAATATACTCAAACATCTTAACAGATAAAGATCTTTGTCTTGGATGGGATGGTAATGAATTTGATGAGACAATAGCAGATGAGTTGTTGAATGATTGAGAGTTATGGTTATAAACTTCATCTTCAGCATATGAAGTGGCATCGCAATAACGAGCCCAAGCTTCATCAATAGCAGAAACCAAATATTCAAAGCAACGGGATCTTGCAATCTGGTCAGAGTTTGAAGCAGATGTTGAAGATTTCTTTGATGACATTGATTGATCAACAATGTTTGAAGCTGACATACTATTGCTGAGGTTGGTATTGGACATGAAAGAAGAGTTTAGATTATTAAGACAGCAGTTTGTAGCAGTTTTCAAATCATGTTCCTCCATGAGACTGATGAGGTGAATGGATCTTTGACTTTCATCACTAGCATTTGATTCATTTTCATGGTCTAGATCGTCACCAGCTTCCACTTCGTCATCGCTATATTTTGAGACAGCCATGTTCAGTTTGTTACTAACAAAGCTTGATGATCTTGAGATGGAGACGGCTCTCTTTCTAGCTCTTCTTTGATCTGATAAATATGTTCTTTCTTGATCTTCATCATAGTCTGATTCTGAATCTGAGGATGAGTAGACAACAGCAGAGAAGGTAGAGTCGCGTCTTCCACTTGGGATGGAGGTTGACAATGGTAGAAGGCAAACCTTTTTATTTGGATGGAGCGAGTTAACGCCATCAACGACAACAGACTTGCGCTTGAAGCAACTTTGTGGCAGAGTAGCAGCCATTTTCAAAGTGTGTGTGTATGTGAGCGTTATGAACTGAGCAGCGCAATAAAGGCGTCAGATGGGAATAGTCACTAGGTGTTCAAGTAGTGGTAAGCTCTTTGAAGATATAGATTTTTGATTTGGCTTGAGTCTTTCTTTAGCGCTTAAATTAAAAAGAGTCCAACAATATCCAAAAAAAAAAATTGACGCCAAAAAGTGGTTGAAGCACTCTTTTCCTTGTGTGTTTTTTTTTTTTCTGAAAGGAAACAGAAAACAAAAGTTGAAAGAAAAAGACAAAATTGAAAAATTGGAAAAATCTTTTAAAAAAATTTCACAAATTTTCAAAAGATGTGGCGGCTGGTGCAAAATAGCGGCTTGTGATTGGCTGCCAGCCACACCCGCCGCAGAGGGTAACCAAAATATGTGCGGTAGGGGCAGCATCTCGTGTTGTCATGGTGAAGCCTCGTCGACCCCCTTTCCAGAGTTGCTGCTAGAAAGTTATCTCGCAATAAGTCTGGCAATACTGGGCATCTTTCAATGAGATGAGATAGTAGTATTTACATCATTATATAGCCAGAAAGTTTCTCTCTATATATATGTAATTTATAATACATGTCTATATACAGTTTTATTAGGTTATTGGTCAATACAAGTTTTGCCTTCGCTGTGTTGTTATGCCAATTATTCGCCACCGTGGCGAAAAATAAAGGAGAGTTTTTTCTCGAACAAACTTGCCACCGAAGGCAAAACAGAGCTTTACAAGACATTATATTGGACTTCAAGAGAGCAAATATTGCTTTGAATATAGGATGATTGCAATCATATGTAAGATTATCTTATTATAGGTTGTCTTTTGAGCTTGTTGAGTTTGCTGGTGATGATTACCAGTTTGGGTAATATCTTTTCGCAAATGGCGATATAATGTTTCTGAATTCGGACTAATTGGCGTAATACGTAGCGTTAATTCATAATGTTGTGTTTAAAGATCTTACCAGTTGGCAGTTACTACTAACTACTATACTACTTTGTCACTACCAATATTCCAGTATTATGACAGTACTCAATCGAGACTCTAGAGAGTTCATTGATGAATTAAGGCATTCTTTGTTTGAACTAATTGACAGATTATAAAGCTCTAGTATGTTCACAAATGATGATATTAATTGTGTCTCATGTGGATCTACGAGTCTGGGACTTCTTGTTATGATGATATCGTGTATTGTGAGTTGTTTGCTATTGCTGTGTACGTATTATATTTGTAGTTATAGAGCATCATCATAATCAACTTTGAAGCTGAGAACTGAATCGTAAGCTAATAATAGCAACGTGCAGTATAATATCGAGCAAAAACGTCAGAGAAGTACAGTGAATCGATACGGTATACAATAATATAATAATATCTAGTATCTACTTTCTAGTAGCGTGATTAAGGTACAACTCACTGGGAAAGTACGTAACCAGGAGATCAGGAGCTGTTCTATATATTAAGAATCCAGCCCCGGCCTACTTTTCCACTTTAGAGGTACTATGGATTAAACGTAACCAAATATTGACGTCTTTTGATCAGATATTTGAGATTGAAAGGGATCAGACGATCAGACTACCAGACTACCCCTGACGATGTTCTAGAATATTGGAATGTTGAGCTGAAGGTCTTACAAGTTACAACTTACAACTCATTGACCACTTCAGCTACATTATATTTATATCCACTATTCACCGTTCACCATATTGTTCGATTCGTTGCCAGTCAAAAAAAGTGTCAAATATATTGCCCGTTGGACATGTCAAGACTCTAATACAGCTGTTAAAACCCCTTGCATGAGCACCGATGTGAAAGCAGGGCAGTGGAATTTGATTATATGATATTAGATATTAGTTCGATTCAATATGATCTAGCTATCACTATATCACTGGTAGGCTGTAGCCCCCAACTCCTGACAGGAACGATACATGAATAGCACAATAGTATAGCAGTATAGCTTTAAAGTCTGTGCTTTCAGTATGAAAACACCACTCCACAGCTTCTCAGGTTAACACAGATTCAACCATATAACATTGACTATATCCACTAGTACCACTTCTTCAATATAATTCAAATATTAATCTTCACTCTTCACTACACTTAACACTCAAAACTTGGAGCGAGACCAGCCCAAATCCCAAATCCTAAAAAAAAATACATAAAAAAATCCCCCAAAAAATTATTTTGATTTCGATAACTTTTTTTATTTGTAAAAGAAGAAAAGAAGCACCATTAAAACATTAAAACATTGACAAATTCAGTCAAGAACGCCTTTATATCTTCATTGCTGCCAACCGCTCTGCTCAAGCTCTTCCATATTCTCGTTGCTACACATCCACCCACACCACATATTATTTGTTGACCCTCTGAGCGTGGAATGGGCCAAACCACAAGCATCTCGAAAAACGAGCATCTCAAATGTCCCATTGAGCTAAACAACAGACGTCTCAGATTGCAAGAAATAGTGATCCATTTCAAGGACAGGCACAGGTCAATATATCTCCAGCAGTTGCAAAGATCCTCCTTCCTGGGCCCAGGTCATACCGCTGACCATCTCGGCGACACAACAGTCGATACAACAGCTGCTGCTTCAAGCTCAAATCATGCAAATGATTGCCAAATATCTTTATCAAAATCAGTACCCTCAGCCAACTTTAAACAAAATATAAACGATGGTAATGGAGAGGAGTTTCTATTCTTATACCTGATTGAAGTTAATGAAGTTTTGGAATTCAAATTCAAAAGAAGAATTGATGACCTTAAATTGATGATATTGAATGAAAATAATGAAACTATTTATCAAGACCAAATATCCTCATTTGAAAATAAAATAGTGCTCAGTAAATTAAAAGAACTTGTCATCAACTCAAAGAATAACAGATCAATGAAAATTACTGGGAAAACTTATCTAAACTTGATTTATAAAGATGAACCAGTGTTCAAATCAATCTTTTATCTATCAGATTCATCAATCCCTTCAATCACCTTCAAAAATCAACAATCACCTGCAATATCAAACAAATTATCTTCACCATCCAAAAGCATATCTGGATTAATGAGCCCTCCAACAATCAGCAATAATAATAATAATAATAATAACAATCTTAATAACAAACAGTTGAATAGATTAACTTCATCATCTTCCATTTCAAGAGCTAGCAATAGAGCATCAACAACAATACTACAGTCTTCACTAAAAGATCCAATTTTTGAATTCCCTAAAGCTTCAAAAGAGTTCAACAATCATTTGGATCAATCATTTGAAAAATTAGTCTTGATGAAATCCAAATTTGAAAGTTTCTTCAAACAATTGGAATCTCTAGAAAATTCTCAAAGAAATTTATGCGTTGTTAGATCGAGTCTAATAACAAGTTTAATCAATCTAAGGAATGAAGAATCAACTATAAATGATTTCAAACATTTGAAAAGAGTAGTGAATGATTTGATTGTCATCCTCAATGAAAAATCAAGATTAGAAGTGGATGATTCAAATTTATTACATGATAATATACTACTACCATTCAAAAAATATTTAAGATTATATGATGGAAATGAAATGGCTATTTATAAAAATGGGTATAGGGAAATCTTGGAAAAGAAAACCAAATCAGTATCTGAGTCTAATCAATCAAAGAATGAGAACCAAAATGATTCAGGATCAGGATCAATTCCAAAGGTTAAAACTCAAGAAGATGAATTAACAGTTCAAAGAAAAGAATTTAGAGAAATGTTGGATTACGAAACAAAAAGATTGGACTATTTCAATTACTTGAATAATTTCAAGAATGGTCTGGAATTAAGAACAATGCTGTTCCAGGTTTCTCAATATTTGAAGTTGAATTCATCATTGAACTCTTTTAATGAGGATATCTTATTGGCTACTTATTTTTATGAAAATTATCATAATGAATATGAAATAAGGTTGAATAACTTGAGAAATAAATTGATCAATTTGAAAACTAAAGACCAACTAATAGAATTCTTCAATTATAATGACTCAAATTCTAATTCAACAATAGCTGCAACTCCAACAACCCCTCATGTAAATAGTGGTTCATCTAACAACACAGAAAAGTTGATTGGAGGAAAAGACACCAAGCTTGTCGACAAAGATGCGAAGCATGATGCTAATATACATAATGAAAATGGTGTTAATAATAACGGGAACAATAATAAGGATGAAGAAAATGAAGGCAGTGGTGACAATGATGATGATGACGATGACGATGACGATGATTTGTATTCAAAGCCAAAACCAATATCCAAGGATACAAAGCCAATACCTGAAAAGATATATAAGAAGGGAATATTATTGATGAAAGATCCAGAAAAGCATCATTACGAAAAGAGATTCTTAAAATTGAACAACAATAAGCTTTCTTTATATACCATCAAATCAAATGAAACAGAATTGATAGATAAAGTCAATGATATTGATTTAACTTTCAGTTGCATCAAAAAATTTGAAAAGAAGCCACATAACAATAACAATAAGGAAACCAAATACTATTTTGAAATAATAACACCATCAAATGATTTCCAGAAAGTTTTCAAAGTGGCGAGCCTGAAGGATAGAGAAGAATGGTTTGAATTGTTAACTTTTGCAGCTACATTAAATGCAGCAAACAATCAATATAATAATCCAAATTATGGAAAAGAGGCACAAATATCACCAAACAAGGAAAATCCAGACAAATCTGTCAAAACAAGTAAGGAAACATCAACTTCGGAAATTGATCCTTTGACAATAGTAAGAGAAGCAGATCCTTCCAACTTGAGTTGTTGTGATTGTGGTTCCACTACAGCCGTTGAATGGATTTCATTAAATCTACTGATAGTTGTTTGTATCAATTGTTCAGGTTGTCATCGTTCCATGGGTTCTCATGTATCGAAGATCAGATCATTAAAATTGGACAATAAATCATTTGAAAATTCAAAAGAAGTTCAGAATCTGTTGTATCAAGTTTCAAATAACTATTTGAACTCAATCTATGAAGCTAACCTAATCAAGTTTGAAAAGATTACACCAATTTGCTCAAATGAAGATAGACATGCATTTATCTTCAGTAAATATGTCTACAAAAGGTTTATTGGTAAAGTTGTTGATATTGATGTCACTGGTGGTGGTGTTTTTAATCCAAATGAAGCGTTGATCAAAGGGATTGCAACTGTTAATATTTCCTTAATGTTGAAAGCATTAGCATACGGTGCTAATGTTGAGAAGATCATCATAAAGAACACGCTTGGCCAACAGATTGAAGTGAGTTTGTTCGAATATTCTTTGAAGAATTTTCATGGTACATTTCATAATCCAATATTTGATGTTAGTGAATTCTTGATTTTGAATGATTTATATGATCATAGTCATAATGGTGATAGAAGGATCAATAATAAATTGACTTTAGATTTGAAGCAAAAAGATTATTGGAAGTCAAAACTCATACAGTCATCTCAATCATCGACTTCTTCAACCTCAACTTTAACAATATCAGCATCAGTTGCCAAGACGCCGTCAGCTCCTGGTCCTGAAAATATGACAAGATCAAATACTTTCAGTAATAGTATCCAGTCCTCAAATCAAAGCTCTAGAAGAAGTGGTGTGACCAGTGGTAGCGCGGGTGGACGAGAAACTTCAAATTCAACAATACCTGAACAAACCCCAGATGATAATTCCAGTAATGATAAAACCATAACTGCTGTCAAACACGTTAACCCTGCTGCTGCTACAGATGCAGCCATTCGTTCAGAAGCTGGTAGCGCTGCACCTGCTATTGCAAGTTCTACAAATAGTGTTTCTGGTGCAATTTCGCAGGCTTCAGGTGGAAAACAGGAAGGAAGTGAATTGTCAAGAAAGGATTCGAAGAAGAAAATGGATAGAAGCAACAGAGGCAGTTTGATGAGATTCAAAGACATGATAATTGGCGGTGGACATTCAAGCGGGGCCAACATTAAATAGAATCAGTGAGTACTGAATAAGTAATCAAATATATATAAAAGGATATAGTTTGGTGAAAGACCCATGACTAGCGCTCAAAAGTAAAAACGTATATGCCCGATTCAATTTGATGATGATGTTGTGATGTTTTCAGAGGATGACACAGTTTTTTTTTTATTTATAATTTTTTTCTGAAGGAAAGTTTGCTACACTAGAAGTAACAAATAACAAACACCAAATACAAATACAAATACATACAAAACTATTCAAAAATGCATGCTAAAGATTGGTTTCTCGTTATTCTTGCCATAATATTACCTCCTATCCCTGTTGCCATCAAAAGAGGGATCTGTTCTGCTGATTTCTGGATCAATATTCTCTTGTTGCTATTAGGTTTCATTCCAGGTTTATTGCATGCCTTTTACATCATTTCTCAATATCCATATGATGAACATAATGGTACCTACCATAGAGTCCGTCAAGCTGCTAGTGACTACGGTTCTGTTTGATTGATATTCTGCCTGATTTGTTAATGATAGTACTTATAATGGTGTTGTTAAGATTATGTGGGGATGTGAGTATATATATATGGTGGTTATGGTGTGAGCATGAGTAATATAGCTGCTCGAGTTTATTCAATGTTACGACTTTAATTTGAATATTTAGTATTGTCATCTTTGACTGTGAATCTGTATTTTCTATATATGGTGAAATATAATAAGATATCTGGATTAAATTGCTTTGAACATCAGAAAGATGACAATGCGGTAAAAAGTAAGAAATCAACAAGATCATGATTAAAAATGAATAAACCATTATTGACACTAGTTGAGAAGGTTCTCTTCTTTCGAAAGGATTCATTCTAGATCCAACTTTTTAAGAATCTGGGAAGTTCTTTTATAGTTAAAGGAATCACTAATCATTTTGAACAAGCTTCCAAACTCTGCTCAATAAGTCTCACTAAAGATTCTCTTTAATTACATAATGAAAGTCTATGCATCATCAACAAGATTTTCATATTATTCAGCTCAATAAAGACTTCATCACAGCTCAAAAAACTTGAGTGTAAGTAGAACTTTACAGGCAATAACAATATAAAACTCATCAAAGATTAAGATCAACAAATATGAAATCACTTCAACAAACCAAAAGCTTCATTAATGATATAGAGTCAAACAGGAGACTTGCAATACAAAATGATCATTGCAGCGATTCCACTAAAGTAACTCTTCTACTCTTTATATCAAAGGAGAATGACTACTTTCAGATGAATTGAAGATTATACTTCAAAAAACTTGAAGTTATCTCATAATCCTCTTAATAGAAGACACAAAACCCGATATACATAGCAATATTGAAAAAGCCAAACCCATCACCAAGAATCTTGTAACAAAAAGAAAAATTCAATAGAACAAACAACCAATATTGAAAGAAGAGAAATGAATCCAATATATTGATCTTCGCATAAAGACACATCGACACGATATATGTATTCAACCATGATGATTGAATTGAATCGGCCAACTTAAGACATGCGATATTTTATTGATATAAGATGAAATGGTATGACTTGACTAAGTGCATGCAATGAACAAATACTTCCAATTCACCTCATAGTATCTCTAATACTTGAATGAACTGTTTCTACAATTCAAGATCAATCAAAAAAGAAGAAATATTTGAAAATATTTTCACTTAACAAAATAATGTCTGGATGTTTTTCTGACATTTTAGCATAATCACGTGAATTGACAAAGCCCTAGACAAAGCCCTAATCTGCTTATTAACATGAGATTCCCTTCTTTTTATTAAAAAAAAACTTCGATTTTGCCGAGAATGAGATAGTCCGAAAAAGGGACGCTAAACAAAGAGTTAATGTTAATGAGATAAAGCAGTAACTGATCTATAAAAAGGTTTGATTAACCCATTAACAAACTTATCTATCTGATGATCTTTTCAAAGTTATGAAGCAACATTAATTGTATGGTGATCATCAATGAATTAAAGGTGAGCTCATTCAAATAATATTTCCTGCCTTATCTTTTTGACTCACAAAAAGTCAAAAGCCCACTTGAAAGTTGAAATTCATTTTTTTTTTTTGCTTTCTGGCTTTCTGGCTTTCTGGAAAAATTTTCTCAGCCCAAAAACGAAGCATTTGAGATATTTGTAAAATAGTGAAACACGTTATACAAAAACCATAAACCATAAACCACAGAGCTGTAGTTCTACAATTTTATGTAAAGAATAAATGACCTTTTGTTATATTCATGATGATGTTGTATAAGAGAAATAACAAAGAATAAGACAGAAAGCGTAGTATAATACTTACTTGTTAAAAAGAAGAAGTTTTGAATTAAAATTAAGATTGGAATATTGTAACAAAAAAGAACTCCATACTGATTGAAAATACAGTGTATTAGTATATTATAATTAAATTAAGAGCATTAATAATAAATATTAAAGATAAAGTATGCCTCCCCCCGGGCCCCCAATGATTCTTGTAGAAAGTTGAACCAAAGTGAAACTGAAGCGGGTTAAGAAACTAGCAATAAGCAAGGTATTGATTGTATTTGGTTCAAAAAAAAAAGTTTGGTTTTTTTCTTTCCTTCTGAAGATGATAATGATGATTTTTTATTCTGTAAATTTTATAAAGTTTTTCTTTGTGATGTAAAATAGTATTATGACATTTTGTTCTTAAAAAGAAGAGAATTTTGAATAATTAAAAGACTCAATCTTTTTAAAAGCTTGGAATAACTTAGAATAAGAAAGCAACACCGGCAGCGACGGCAACACCGAAGACACCAGCACCAACAGCGTTAGCGGCAGCAGCACCAGTGGAGACAGTGGTGGTGTTTGAGGAGTTTGAACCGTTGGTAGAGTTAGCAGCGGAAACGATGGCAGATGAGGCTAAAGCAGCGATGACAGTCTTGAATTGCATTGTGATAGTAATTTAGTCTAGTTTAACGAAAGTTTTTGTAGATAGAGAAAGGGAAAGGAGAAAAGAGGAAAAAACAAAAGGAAAGAAAAAACTCGAGGGATCTCGCACTTTATATATGTGTTTTTTTTCTTTTCGAAAAGGAGGCGCTGAAATTTTTAATTTTTCTCTTTTTTTTTTTTTTTTTTCCTCTCATTTTTTTTCTTTTCTGTTTGACGGTGTGTATTTCAAGGCCCAATGGGGAAGGTGCTGTTCCGAAAGGGGGTGGCCTGGGTGGGCCACATGGGCGTCGGGAGGATAACCCCTGGACCGCTCGAGTTGCCTGGAACGCAGTTGTTGAGCGTGTGTGGTTAGCACAATTACAGTTTAGCACCAGTATTACCAGCTACTTACTAGGACACCTTTTAGGCTGTGCCAATTGGCACTTCAAACGCTCAAACCACCAATTCTCGAGGTGTTTCGTCAGTTCAAATTTGCGATAAGAAACAAAAAAGAGTCTAGACCGCGCTGTCTATTTGTTCCGCTTTGGGATTTGTGTGGGCTTCGAGGCAGTCCATTTCGGGGTGAGATTTTTCATCTCAATTAAAATTGAAATTGCATTGTGGCGATAAACAAGAGAAGAAATTTATCAGACGCGTCTGTCGTCTGTGCTTCAGGTTTTGTGGTTTTAACTTTTGGCTATGAGTCTATGACTTATAACATTTCTACAATGTACATACTACAGACTCTCGAAGGAGTGTTGCTGTCAGAGATCGATATCACGATGAGTCGAGATGGATTAAGCCTTTGACTGTCCCCAGTATATATCTGAGTTGCAAGTTCTAGCTAGCGATGCCTGGGCAGTGGGATCTGGGATCGCAGTGAAATGGTTTATATATAGAACATGTAATTAATAGTGTGCGCTAATAGGCTAGCTTGTCTGACCAGTGACCAGCGCTATGAATTACATTAATTTATAGCAAATTATTAGGTATAGCAATTTGATTTTAATATATCGACTCTACAGCCTCGCGTTTCCAACTTCTCTGACTCACGATTTTTTTTTTGATTTTGGAATACCCCTTTGATAATTAATTGCTTTGAATTTATAACAAGCGCAGAAGACAGCTTTAATTAATTGAATATTGCCTATTGAGGAAATGATAATACAAATTTGTTGCAACTTGCGAGATCCACCAGTACTGATTGATCCTGAAGATATTTTGAAATTGTCACCGTGTCGGGGCCCAGACCCCATCTCCAGACTTGTACTTTGACTGAATATGGCAACGCTGTAGTTCCCTGGGGCCTATAGCCTATACTTATATATACGTAAGTACTTCAATCCTGATCTCTTGGACTGTCGAAACCTCATAACAAGTTACAACTTCGAGGATTATATATAGATCTAGTTGGACGCGTCGACAGACCAGTTTAGCCCTCGATGCAACCAGAAAAGTGACATATATATCTCAGATCTCCCAGCCTGGAACCCGGTTGTATATTGATCATTGATGATATGATAATATGATGATATGATGCAGAAATATCTGTCCAGACTCCAATTGCAATTACGTTGTAGATACTGATCGAAACATCAGAAGTACTGGAGGTATTAATGTCAGTATTTCACTTGCGCGTCTACACACTAGAGACGTCGATATTCTCACTTTGAAAGAGCTGGAAAGCTGTAATATATCGTCGAGATTGTTGCTATCTACTAAGCACAGAATTATACCTTGAGATTCAAAAGGCTCAAGCGAGTATCTCTAATTGCCAGAACTAGTGTTCTTCTTTGAACTGTTGAGAAGTTGAGAAAACCGAAAACCGTTTTGAAAATCAAAATTCAATATTCAAAATTCAAAATTCGAAAACCACAAAGACACCAAAGTTCAAACGTTACACAAAGATGAAAACTATATCATTTCTGGTCTTCTTCGATGCATTCAATCCATAGTGCTATAGCAATTGGTTACAGATTGTGATTTCTGTCCCTTTGTTAACTCATCTTCCCTCCCTTTTCCCGGCTGGATATATTTGGATTAGCTGCTATCTTGATCTTTACATTGGATATATATCACAATATATCAAACTAGCTCACCTATAAGCTATTTTCACGGTGCTATCTCTACTACTATTACTTCTGCTGCTTCTGTTTGCCCAATTATCCTACTCTTTCAAGCTTTTTCAAATCACCTATAATCCATATCCAATCCACAGCTTTAATATTTGAGTTTAACATAAGGTTATTGCTAATATCACCATCATCATCACCATCATCATAACTTACCATCTTTCAACACAGCTACATACACTGCTAAAATCTATTATTCATCTCATCTGCACTCAAAATGTCACATACTTATGAAGCCATCAGTTATTCTTCATTGACCCACACAACCAACAACAGCAACAATAACAATAACAATAACAACAATAACAATAACAATTCATCGATCAATGCAACAAATAGAGATCCTATTGATTTGTTTGATATCAAAGAATGTGTTGGTCGTGGAAACTTTGGTGATGTTTATAAGGCCATTGACAAATTCAATTTGACCGATATCAATCCCTCAAATACTTTATTGAATTCAATAACTCACCATCATCATACAAATAAAACAATTTCAAACAAAGTTGTTGCTGTGAAAGTAGTCAATTTAGAAGATACAGATGATGATATTGAAGTATTGATCCAAGAAATCTCATTTCTATCTCAACTAAGATCTCCTTATATCACCAGTTATTATTCTACTTACCTTAGAGATGTTTCAATGTGGATTGTAATGGAATATTGTGGTGGAGGTTCATGTGCTGATTTATTGAAATGTCATAAATCATTAAAGGAAGATGTTGTATGCTTTATTGTCAGAGAAACTTTGAAAGGTTTGGAATACCTTCACTCTCAACAAAAGATCCATAGAGATATTAAAGCTGCTAATATTCTTTTAACCTCTGATGGTCATGTTAAATTGGCTGATTTTGGTGTTTCAGGTCAAATGACTCCTACTCGTGTTAAAAAAATTACATTTGTTGGTACTCCCTTTTGGATGGCTCCTGAAGTCATTGTAAGAAGATCATCTGGTTATAATGAAAAGGCTGATATTTGGTCATTGGGTATCACAGCAATTGAATTGATTACTGGTTCACCTCCTTATTCAAACCATGAACCTATGAAGATTTTGTTTCATATCCCTAAAAACCCTCCACCTGCGTTACAAGGTAATCAATACTCAGAATATTTGAAAGATTTTATTAGATTTTGTCTTATTAAAGATCCAAATGATAGACCTTCTGCTTCAATATTATTAAAGACTAAATTCATTAGAGGTTGTAAAAGACATATCAATTTGGTTCCATTAATTGAACAAAAAGATAAATGGATGTCATTGCATAAACCAAATTCAAAGAAACCAAAATATCATATTGAAGATGAACTATATGCAGATTCTGAAGCAAGTTTAAGATGGAATTTTACACTCAACTCAAGAAAGACATTTAAGCAATTGTCAAATTATTCTGATGTGGATCTACATAATAATAGTGATCTTGATAATAATATATCAATGGATCAGTTTGATATGAGTTCCAATTCACAAGAAATGCTGGAAATTTCAAATAACACCACACCATATCTTGATTCTTCAGAGGCTGATATAATATCACCAGAATTCATTTACTCTGATCCAGAAAACATTGTTCCCATTGAAATTGATGAGACTGAAGATGAGGATGAAGATGAAGAGGATTGTTTACCAACCGCTGCTTTGAAAAATGATGATGACGGAGAAGATTATGAATGTGGTGAGAATGAGAACCTCCAAGATAAAGATGTTAGCTTTCATATTCTTCAATGTGGTAATGACATTAAGGAGAATGTTCCCATCACTCCTCAATCAAGCGATATGCACTATACATCTGATATTCTGGTGAATAAGATTGATGACAAGGTAGTAGAGGAAGACTCGCCAACTGCTATTATACACGATGTGAATAACATTCAATATCAACAACCTCAGCACTTTCAACATCATATGAATCATCAACGAAAGCAAATTGGAAAGAAAAGACATATTCAATCTCATTCCAAGAAACAATTGAAGAGTGATCATCAACAAATTAGACTGAAGTGTCAAGAGCTGCGCCATGGAGAATATAAGAACCAAGAAATTCAACAGGAAAATCAGTCTTCAGTTATTGCTAATGCTACAATTGACTATTTAAATGATATAATTCTCAGTTCATTCAATAAGGTTCACGCAAGAGCAAAGGCAAGTGCTACCAAGTTAACTGTATCTGATTTAGGAAGAGCATTTATATTGGCTGAGCACAATCAACCAGGGTTAGCTATGGCATTATCTGAAGAGATCTGGCGAGCTATGAAAACTCTGAGTTATGATGAGACTGATACCTAAGAAGGGTTTGTATACATTATAAGTATATGTCCATTTAGTTAGTTTGTGTGATAATATTGTAAAACACATAGGCCGGTTTATCTCCGTTATTTTTTTAATGTCCGAGTTTAATTCCGAGAGAGCCTCAAAAACAAAAAAAATCTTTGTGTTTTCTCCATCAAATTTCAACCACAAAAGAATCAAAGAACTCTCATTACACAAAAAGAAGCAAAATGTATCAATTCAGGTCGATCCATCTTTTTGCAGATGATGTTTCAGATTCCGTCTTTGACTGTTAGCCTTTTTTGAACCCAACTACAATAGCAAATTAGAGGCAAAACTACTACAATGAAGTTATCAGCCCTTTTACAAATCTGTTTACTCACAGGTAACATCTTTGCTGCTACTATTTCACACGCCAGTCCAAAGAGTGTCCAACCAATAAGAAGTTCCAACTCTACAGAAGATGAGGATGATGATGATTATGATTCTGAGGATTATCAAGACTTGAGTAGTGTTAAGACTCCAAGTCAATGTTCTAGTGGTGATTTCCATATTAAGAACCATGCTCAATTAGAACAACTTTATCAATGTGACACAATTGTTGGTTCAGTCTTTATTGAAAACTTTGAAGGTCCAATCATTGATACAGGGTCGATTCAGGCCATCACTGGTGATTTTGTTGTCTCAAATGCTTCGAACTTGGTTAGACTCAATGTTCCAAGCTTAGCTTCTATTGGTGGTAAATTTTCTTTGACTGAATTAACATCATTGACTTCTGTTATTGCACCAAGTATGCTTTCCATAGGATCCATTAATTGGAAAGTTTTACCAATTCTTAGTACTGTTAGCTTTGATTCAGGAATCAAGAATATTCAAAGCATTACAATAAGTGATACTTCATTGATTGGTTTCTCCGGTTTTGATATCGAATATTTGAACACTTTCAACATCAATAATAATAGATTCTTGGAAAGTATTAATGCTAACGTCAAGGGAATTACAGAAAGGTTGTCTATTTCTGCTAATGCAAGAAACATTATGGTTTCAATGCCAAACTTAGAATGGGCCAACAACATTACAATTAGAGATGTTTCATCTTTAAATTTGAACAATATAGAAAGTGTCAATGCCTCATTAGAATTGATTGATAACTATTTTCAATCTGTTAAATTCCCAAAGTTGAAGAATGTTGGTGGTACATTAAGTATTATGAAGAATTCATTTTTGAGAGAGGTTGATTTCCCAAGCGTTAATGATATTGGAGGTGGATTGATGATTCTTAATAACACGAATGTGAATAAGATTAATTTCTTTCCTAAATTGAGTTCTATTGGTGGTGCAATTGAGATTATTGGTGATTTTAAGGAAACTACATTCTCCAAATTAAGATTGGTCAGAGGGAGTGCCATTATCAGGAGTCATTCCGATGCTTTGGATTGTACCAAATGGACTCGTGGTGAACAATCTACTGGATCTGTTGTTAGAGGTGGTAAGATTGTTTGTGCTGCAGGCTCTACACAACAGACTGTGAAATACAACGAAGATGGTGAAGTAGTTGATGAAAATATTTCAATCATTGAAGATTCTGATGCTATTGATTCCAAGAAGTTCAAGAACTCTGCTCCTAAATCACTAAAATATGGTATCACTTCTTCAGCAATCTTGAGTATTGTTACTATAGGATTATTCTACCTTTGTTGAAAGGAGTCAATCAAAGATCATTGAAGGGCTTTACCTCCATTGTTTAGCGTGGTGATCTACCCAATCACTACACTATTTTCGAATCAGACACTTGTTTTATATGTTCTCTCCCTCTTCTATTATGGACAATACCACTACTATAATCACCATTGATTAGTGGGTTACTACCTATCATCTACACTTACATAGTTTTTTATCAATATATGGCATATGGCATGGTAGTTTTGAATAATCTGAAAGATCCAATGTAGCTTGTCTGTCCCAGAAAGTTTCCACTGCAATGAAGAAGACTTGAGCTTATTATGAGAAGAAGGGCATCTTGATCTTCTAATAGCTATGACCCTCACGAGTAAGATCTGGAAGCTGCTATATATAGACAGACACCTCTCGATCCATTAATTAGTTTTGGTGATCTTTGAGACTGCCCTGGTTTTAGTGACAAAAAAAATGAGCTTGCAAATCATCAGCCATTCTGATATTTCAACAAACAAATTATATTTAAACTATTTATACTGAAAACTGAAGATGATTTCTCTTTGTGACTTTGAGATATTTTACTATGAGCTGGAGAGATTCTTTGTTTGATTGTTGACTAAATTGAGGTCTTGCTGCCATCATGTTGCTCTTGGCTGTCTTGGGATATTATGTCGTTGTGGCCCTGGCATTGGCATCAAACACTTCATTAGCTTCAAGTGCTGAACCCTCCTCGACAGAGGCTCCAATTCCTTCTACAAAGACATATATTGAGACAATAGGCTTAAATACGTTTGTGGAGTCCCAGATTGTCACAACAACATTTGCTAATGTCCCCAAATTTGAGGGACTCATGCTATTCAATCATATCAACTGACTCAAATGGAAACTGTTATGCTTTGAAAAAGATCATAGTTGGAGTTAACTCAGATCCTATCAAGTTCACTGGGAGAGATTCTACCTTGACAACAGCCACTCTGACAATCTCTACCGATGATGTGGAAGATCTCACTTATTATTGGGATGATCCAGTTGATTATACCACCATTACTGATATACCAGCTTATACTTTGGATACAACTGAAGTGGTTAGTACTCTTTCTTTGCAAGATCAATACGGTCATATTGTGGAATATGAGGAGAAAAAGGTTTATGAAGGATATATCTACTCTGTATTTGGGTATCCTGATGAACTATATAATCACTTTGTTGAATTCACAATATTGAAACAGATTTTCACTGCAGCTAAGAAGGCATATCTTACTTATCCCAGTGAGTTTACTGTTTATGGACCATCAGTTGGCGTTAGTTATATCACTACTTCATCAGGTGGCTATATTGAAGTTTTCAAAGTTTTGACCTTAACAGGTGAAGATGGCAAAGTCATTTCGACTGATATACAAACAATAACTCTATCAAATGCAGGCACTTCCAATATTATCACAATCACGCAAGAGAGGTTGATTAGTTCAAGTGGGTTATCACATGATCATAGCATAGTTGTTGTTGGTTGTGTTCTTGGGATCCTTGCTCCAACAATCATCCATATCGGTGTGTTCATCTTCCTGGTATTCTAGCGAACAGCAGCACCTGCTCTTGAAGACGATCCCTATGAAGATACTACAGAGCCTTCAATAAGAATATCAGCACCCAATAATTATAAGCGCTTCTATTCTGACAACATCGAGCTCATGTCGCTTCCACATCCGGACACCAAATAAAACACCGACGGTTTTAAATCTCAACGTGTAAACATTGAAATAAACAAGTCTATTATCACGATTCACAGGACACTGAATAATTTTATTTAAAGCGCTGTAAATATTAATAGAATTATGAAAGCCAAAAAGGAGACTCTTCATGATGAACAAGTTGTCACAACAGACACAGGAAACATGGATACAACGTCAAAGAGGAAATCTGAGAATCCGAATGATAAGTCAATGACTAAGAGAAAGAGAAAGACGTTCAGCTGCTCTCAATGTCGCAAGTTGAAGACCAGATGTGATTTTGAACCTATCATTGGCAAGTGCCATAGATGTAACGTTCTCAACATCGAATGTTCATTGACTGCTGAGCGCGCTGGTGAAATTGAAAGTACTATTGCTGAAGCTAGTAAAGTTGATAATGTTTTGAATAGCGAACAATTATATGTGGAGGAGCGTTTGACAAAAGTTGAAGAGAAGTTGGGTTCCATGTCAAATAAAATAGATCTCCTATGTAATGTCTTACTAAAAGATCAACCAGAGTTTACAGGTACACATGGGTATGGATCTTTTATTGGGAATTATGATCAAAGTAAATTAAACCCAGATTATAAATTTCTGGAAAGATTGGATGTTCAAAAATCAAATTATCTTGATAATTCAGTTCATAATGCACCACTAAATGTGATTCAAAGAATTGATTTTAAATTATTCAAAAGAACAAATACAGCTGAACCTTTCATTAAGGCATGTGAAGAATTTTTAGAGTTTTATAATCAGAACAAACAGCTTACTTTGAGCTTATCAAAGAGTTTTTTAAATATTGCTCATTTTTGGATAATCCCAGGTGGTATAAAAGAGATCAACGATGCATACGTTAAGAAACATCCTTTCATTACATCAGTCTTTGTGATTATCGCCATGTGTTTTGATGAAAATTATCAATATGTGGAGAAACAAAAGAAGTTATATTCGATTGTAAGGAGATTATTAGGTGTGGCATTGACATCTTTCCCATTAACTGATCATGATGCAGAGGCTATATTGTATTGTTCATTATATAACATTGCTAGAAAGCCTCATCAACCACAATTTGATAGTTGGTCTATATCAGGAATGGGAATCAAGCATATCATGTTGTGTACAAAGTTTTATGATATCAAGAACAGATGCCTAAATAGAGATTATGATTCACTTGATCTTTTCCACCTTAGAATATGGAATTCTTTAGTTGCTTGTCATATTCAAAATGGGATTGGTAGTGGAAGACCTTATTTGATTCCAAACGGGTATTTTGATCTATGTTCTCTAACGATCGAATATCCAAATTCAAACATTGAAGATAATATAAAATATGCAGAGATTACTATTGCTAGACTTGTTAGTAAGTTGTTCAACCAAAGAGATCTATTTATAGATCTTATCAAGCATAACGAGTTTACCGTGATAAATGATGAGAAAAAAGTCTTCAAATTCAGGGCATTAAGTGATTGGTTTTATCAATGGAAAGAATTGATTCATAATGATGTTTCAGGATTGTTATTATTTGGGTATGACTTTTATCATATAATTCTTTCAAGAAGATTTATTAGCTCATATACAAGATTCTTTAGTAAGGATCCAAGAATTGATAAATATTTAGAAATTGCTTATCAAACAACTATTCATTATGCCTTTAGTATGCTTAATAGATTTTTGGCATTACCAAGCTCATTAATTAGAGGCTCTCCAACACTTACTTTGGACCAGATTGTTTATTCTTGTTTGACGTTATATGATTTCTTGGGAAAGATGCATGAAGATATTAAAAATAAGTCGTTGAATTTAATCTCAAAAGTTTATTGGCAATTAAATCATATTGGGGAGACTAAGAATGATGCTACAGATACAGTGGGTAAGATTATAAAAAGTTTAGTTGAAAATACAGGGAAGGGTCATGTTTTGGGTAGAAACAAACCAAATTCTGGAAGTGATGGAAGTAAAGGTCTGGGGGGAAATGATGCTGCCACTCCTACTGCCGATATTCCTGTTGGTCGTATGACTGTGAATGCATTTGATGAATATGCTCCTTTGCATGATGAAATCAGCAATGATTTTAGTTCAGCGGATTATGCTAATGCGTTCAGTTATAGTCATATGGGGAGTTCTGGTTTAATGAGATCTAATTCTGCTACAAGTTCTGTTAGAAGTTCTGTTGCTGGTACATCAGAGAAGAAGAACGATATACTTGATGTTGGAAAGTTTGATACTTTCGAAGAATTCTTCAAGGATATGTTCAGTTTGAAGGACTACTCAAAGACTTTTGATAATTCTATTTAATCTTTTGACTTACTTGTTTAGACAATATATTATAGATTTCGATATTAATTTCAACCCAGTTACCGCTGTTTGTAGTTTGGATCGTTTCTGGGTATTGAATGAATACAATTGAACTTGCATCTATAGTTATATCTATGTCCTATTATTCATACTTCCTTCAAGATGAGTGCCTGTCCTAGTGAACAACTCCTACAGTTTCCCGATCCGGTAAACCGCCGGCCCTGTTTTTGAAAGGCCGTTAAAAAAAAAA
Organism: Ruyongia ponderosae; assembly: GCA_030582235.1. Classification (NCBI taxonomy): domain Eukaryota; kingdom Fungi; phylum Ascomycota; class Saccharomycetes; order Phaffomycetales; family Wickerhamomycetaceae; genus Ruyongia; species Ruyongia ponderosae. The sequence continues at coordinate 119,786 of JAKTWV010000009.1, read as the reverse complement.
AAAAAAAGTTTGGCATAATTTTTGTGTAAGCTCATCTCTTCTCGAATCTCTCTATATATATCCTGAACCCTATCCCTTTTCTTTTTTGAGTTGCAGATATTACAGATCCAATAGGTTAGAACAAACAGAGGTAAAGATGGGTTTCAACGATGCTTTGGGTATGCAAATCGCTATTGAAGAAGCTAAACAAGGTAGGTATCTGAGGTTATGGAAACTTAATATGGGCTGCAACAAATCTCATAGAGATTCAACTTTTCAAGGATTAGACATGCTAACAGTATCATTTCAATGATTTATAGGTTATTTAGTTGAAGGTGGTATTCCTATTGGTAAGTCTTCTGCCTTTTATTAGTCAAAATTCTCAGAGGATTAGTATCCTAACATTTTTTTCTAGGTGGTTGTTTGATTCATGAAGATGGTAGAGTCTTAGGTCGCGGTCACAATATGAGAATCCAAAAGGGTTCTCCAACTTTACACGGTGAAATCTCAACTTTAGAAAACGCTGGTAGATTACCAGGTGGTGTTTACAAGAACTGCACCGTAAGTATTTTTTTGATTACAATTTATTATACTCTCAATTCAGTGACATTTTTTACTAACATTTTCACGTTTCATTTCAGATGTATACCACTTTATCACCATGTGATATGTGTACTGGTGCTATTTTGATGTATGGTATCAAGCGTGTTGTTATGGGTGAAAATGCCACATTTGTTGGTGGTGAAGAATATTTGAAAGAAAGAGGTGTTGAACTTGTTAATGCTGATAATCAAGAATGTAAAGATTTGATGGCTAAATTCATCAAAGAACATCCTGAAGAATGGAATGAAGATATTGGTACCGAATAGCAACCAAAGTCTGCTGTGATATATACCTTTATTGGTCTCATCATGGTCATCATTTGTCTTCTTATCAATCATAAAGTACTCAAGCCATTTTTGTACCATTAAAAGAAAGTTTTGTGTGTTTTTTTAGATTCTAGAGAGTGATTATTATTCATTAAAATTAGCAATATATGTATTATAAAAGTAACAGTTTATAATTAGAAAGTTGTATATCCAAGAGTTTCATAAGATGAGTTCATTAAGTTGTTGATGAGTTGAGATGCTGATTAGTGGAAAGTGTTTAAATTGACCTTATTATTGAACTGTTCATTTCTTTGCATCATAAACACGCATATTTTCTGGCCCAAACCCCTTCGATTGAACAAACTGCCCTATCGTTAAATTAGATTTGTAGTATTTGGCAACACATCTATCAATACAGACAGATTCACCTTTGTTTAAATCATTCTCGCCATATTCTTCGGGTATGCATTTCTCAGCACAGGTTCGCAGCATTGTGTTGAAGGTTTGTGACATGGCATCAAATTGGATGTTCGCTAGTAGTATCTTCTCAGGATCAGCCTCTTGGTTCATGAAGGCATTTTTCAAAACAAAAGACATGGTTCAGTTTGGTATTTTGATGTTGTGATTTGAGTATCGAACTTCCTCAAAGTCGAAGATTTTTCTTTTGGTGATTTTTTTTTTTTTTCCAGATCAATTTCGTTCTCTCAAAATGAACAATTTTGAGAATTTACAGGACATTCCACCACAGTCAAGAGGTATAAGAGAATCTCTATTACTTTGTCGCAATCTTATTTCGGCCAATTGGTTATCTTATAACTTGAAGTTTGAAACTTAACATTGTATAGTGAAGCTTGTTGGCCAGTTATTCGATGCTAAATCTATAAATCTAAAAAATGCTAATCGATCGATCAGTGGATAGTATTAATTCTATGGGCTCAAGTCCAAATAGTGTTAGGTGAACACCGGTAGATTTGAATTGTTCTAAAGATGTTTATGCTTCAATACAGATCACTTTTACCTCAAGAATTCAACTGTACAGCATCATTGACCATGCCTAATCACTAACATCCGCACACCAGCTAAGATTACGTAATTCTCACGTTTTAATTTTTTTTTTTTTTTTTTTTTTTGGAGAAAAGTAACATAAACTTCATTTCTCAAATTTACTCTTCAGCAAAGGATATTGAAAGAATCTAGAAATTACAATGCATATCTTAGTAAGTTACCAAGTGCAATTTGATTGTTGCATATACACTATTATTTTTAATGAATCAAAACTAACAAAACATCTTGAAATCTCAGCTCACAAACGACGACGGTCCTTTAAATGAAACAGCATCCCCTTATGTAAAATATTTGGTTGACGCTATTCAAGAGTTGACTGACTGGGACTTATCCATCGTGGTTCCTCACGTCCAAAGATCTTGGATTGGTAAAGCACATTTTGCTGGTAAAGATCTAACAGCCTCATTCATATATCCAACCAATGAAGGTAACTCTTTCAATGGTCCATTTGCTGTTCCACAACAAGATTTGATAGATCAGGGCTTGAAAGAATGGGCATTGTTAGACGGTACTCCGGCAAGTTGTTCTGATATTGGAATTAATCATATGTACACTGAAAAGGGTCCTGTCGATTTGGTTATTTCTGGTCCAAACTTTGGTAGAAACTCTAGTGCTTTATATGCCACAAGTAGTGGTACAATTGGTGGTGCCATGGAAGCCGCACTAGGTGGTAAAAAGGCTATTGGTGTCAGTTATGCTTTTGAAAAAGATAGCAAAAACCCAGAATATATCAAAGAAGCTTCTAAGATCACTGTTAAATTGATTGAATATTTATATAAGAATTGGGACCCAAGTGTGGAGTTGTATTCAGTTAACGTCCCATTGATTAGCAGTTTGAAGTTGGGTGAAACTAAGATATCATATACTTCCATATTAGCTAATAGATGGACTACCATCTATAAGAAGGAAGTTATCAGTGCTGATAATACAAGTCAAGTCGATATAGTGGATGCTTCTGCTGTTGAAAAGATTCAGTTCAAATGGAACCCAGATTTTAGAACCGTTCACAAAACTGTGGAAGAATCTAATGCAAGAGGTGAATTTAATGATGGTGTTGCCTTGCTTCATGGTCATGTCAGGTAAGTAAACTCATTTCCATCTTGATTATGTTGAGAATATTGCTCTTAGAGCTTTTTGAAAATCATACTAACAATTATTCCTTCTTTCGGAAAAATCTAGTGTTACTGGTTTGAAAGCTAACTTCAACGACAATGAATTGACTGGTGAAATCCAACTGTAAGTTCATTTAATTGAATACGTATACTCTTCATCCATCAATCCCTAAGAGCAAAAAAAAAAAGTTAGACATTTGTTACCATGGCTTATGATTGTTGATGGATTCTTCAATTCTTTATAGCTTTGCAATGGTCTCCTATTTCATTGTTACTCAATCAAATTGTTTTGTCCAGGATTATGAGTGGACCACAACCATTATCAATTTAAACAAGGAAATTCAAACAACTAGAAAATCAACAGTTCTGTATTAAGTGTTTTTATAATCATTAACATATATTATCATAACATTTGCTCATGGATGGTTGTAGAAGAACAATTATATACCGTTGATTTATCATAATCACTGGATCAAGAATGAGACTTCTATATTGATTTTCTTTACTTTTATGGGAGGTTGGTGATGTTTTCATTTGGTGATACAACTTACTAACATTTATTCAATATAGAGACGCTGAGAAATCAAATGCTAAAGAGAACAAAGCATTCATCTACATTTCTATTGATAAAGACTCATACATATATCCAGCCTTGGAACAGTCTTTACAAAAGCATTTATCCAACATTTCTATTTGCAACGGCATTCCTGATTTCAAAGTTATTGATAGTAAGAAGGGTGATAAAGTATTCCAGTTTGCAGATTATGAGCAGTTTGAAATTGATGAACTAGATAAAAACCCAACAAGTTATTTAATAAACTCATATATTTACAGAAAAGCTTTAATCAGAAAGCATTATTTGAACCATACTGTGCATTCCTATAACGTCAAAAATCCAAAATCTATATTGAACAAAGCATTCCCTGATACTTTTAATTTAGAAGTTGACTATGCTGAGTTCTTGGAAGATTCATTAGATGAAAGTTATGAATTAAGATGTGAGATCGAAAAGGGAGAAAATACATGGATTTTGAAGCCAAGTATGAGTGATAGAGGACAGGGTATTAGACTATTCAAAACCATTGATCAATTGCAACAGATTTTTGATGGGTTTGAAGAAGATCCAACTGATGATGAAGAAGATGAAGAAGAAGGACAAACACATGATAATCATGGTATCATCACATCCCAATTACGACACTTTGTTGTTCAAAAGTACATTGAATCTCCATTATTATTACCAAGTTACAACAAGAAAAAATTCCATATCAGATCATATATCTTATCAAACTCTTCCATTGATGTTTACGTTTTCAAGAAAATGTTAACATTATTCGCATTATCAGAGTATAAGAATCCGACCAACTCTAATGAGTCAGATGAAGATGAACTCATTGAAATGTTTGGTCATTTGACCAATACTTGTTTGCAAGGTGAAGAACTAGCCCTTGAGAACAATAGTGTTGTTGAATTTTGGGAATTGAATGATCTTTCAGATGATCAAAAGAATCATATATTCAAACAAATCTGTGAGATTGTTTCAGAATTGTTCAACGCTGCTATTAGCGTTGATAAGATCAATTTTCAACCAATGAGAATGGCATTTGAAATATTTGGACTTGATTTCATTATTGATGAAGATCTAAACGTTTATCTCTTAGAGGTGAACTCATATCCTGATTTCAAACAAACAGGGGATGATTTGAAGTCATTGATATATGAACTGTTTGATTCCGTAGTTCAAACATCAGTTGTTCCATTCTTTGAGGGAAAGAAAGCTGGAGAGTTGCCTAATTTGGTCAAGGTTTTAGAGAAAAATACAGACTCATGGTAAATGTAAATAGTTAATCATTTTATATTGTTATATAGAACATTTTAAAATACCATTATTCATTTTTTCTTTCTTCCAAGTTTACCTGTTTCTGGAACATTAACCCCATTCTCCTTCTGTAAAGCAGCCAAAGCTTGAGCAGCTCTTTCCTTTTCTGCTACATATATATCACTTTCATCTGGTTCATTGTTCATTTCTTTGGCCCATGCAAAAAGTTGTTCCTTCATCTTTTGAGATCTAACAAACCCATTTCTCAGCGTTGTTAGGTTTCTTATAAACTCTTGATTTCTTTGAACAGCCACTTGGGATAGCTGTCTAATTTCATCTGCCAGCTCCTTGTTTATACCATAAGATGTATCCACCACCATTGCAGGCAAGGCAAAGAATGGATCAATGTCTTGGGTTGTTGATTGTCTTCTTGTTATTCTTTTATCTTCTTCGATAATAGAAGTTTCATCTGTATTGACTATGGTGTCATCTGCATTAGATGGTATACTAGTGGCATTGGTAGAAGTAGCCGTCGTAGTACTAGTGTTAGATGCTGTTGACTCATCGTTATACTCTGGTAATTCCAAACCTAATTCCAAAATCTGATCAGGATCTTCCCCTAAAAACAAATCCAAGATCAAACTTAACTTATTTGTGTTTTCTTGTTCCTTTTCCACAATTTCTATAGTTTGTTGTGCCAATTTTTTCAATATGTTACTCTTATACGTCTTTGCAATTGATGGTTTTGTACTCAAATCTGTTGGCTTTGTAATAGGCGATAGTATCTCTTGTAAGTCGATTTCATCATATGGATCATCATCATCACTGATGACTTCCATGTTGGCATTGAACTTTCTTCTCTTTATGATTTTCCTTGTTGACTTATTGTAAGTGATTCCTTCATAATCGTCATTATCATTGTTATGGCCATTTATTTCATCTCTGTGGACCTTATTGGCACCATATTTCAGTTTGTTGCCTCTGTTGGTCAACTCCCCATCAATTTCAAACTCTTCACTAACAATATCATTTGAATGTTGACGTTTTGAGATGGTCTTCTCTTTTATACTTCTGAAGGAATTTCCAAGGGAGAAAGAGTTAGTAGAGCTTTTCCACAGAATGTTGTTTCCAAGGATATATTTCAGACATACCTGATAAGTAGCAATTCCTCTGGGTCCATTGCAGCGGTCATCGCGGTGAGTGATAATTAGGTATGGATACTGGTTTCAAGGTATTTCCCATTTATTAGAATTCTCAAAAAACTTGAAAAGTTCAAAAAAAAACCCGTGAAATTTTATTGACACGTAAATTTTGTAAATTCTGCCAATTGGCAGATACGCGAAATATTTCAAAGAAATGAAATAACCACAAGCTGAATTAAGAGAAAAACTTTTCGACGTGTCTGTTTGTCTTTGTTCCCTTTTTCATCTCGTACTCTAGATTTCACGTCTTAATCAATCCCACCCATACACATCTATCCGCATCCTCTAATACAATGCTTGAAGCCAAATTTGATGAAGCCATTCTATTGAAGAAGGTAAGTTCCTCTCTGTTGCCACTGCAATTTGTTTGCTATCGTTTTTGTTCAATACTAACGTTGAGATATTAAATTATTCTAAAAGGTTATTGACTCTTTCAAAGATACCGTTAAGCTATGTAACTTCAATTGTACTGAACACGGTATCACAGTCCAAGCTGTTGATGACTCCCGTGTCTTGTTGGTTTCTTTATTAATTGGTGAAGACGCCTTCTTATCATATAGATGTGACCGTAGTATCACATTAGGTGTTGACTTAGCTGCCTTTGCCAAAGTTTTGAAGTGTGGTAATAACTCTGATTCATTGACTCTTATTGCTGAAGATAAACCTGATAAGTTATTAGTTGTCTTTGAAGATAAAGAAAAGGATAGAATCTCAGAATATTCTTTGAAATTAATGGATATTGATTCAGATTTCTTAGATATTGATGATATGGAATATGATTCTGTTATCAACATGCCAGCTGTTGATTTCCAAAAGGTTTGTAGAGATTTATCTCAATTATCAGACTCATTGGCTATTTCAGTTACTAAGGACACAATTAAATTTGTTTCAGAAGGTGATATGGGTTCTGGTAGTGTTATTGTTAAGCCATACAGTGATTTAGAAAAGCCTGAACAAACCATCAGAGTTGAATTAGAAAAAGCTGTTGATTTAAACTTTGGTTTGAAATATTTATTGGATGTCATTAAGGGTACTACATTATCACAAACAATTACAGTTAAGTTAGCTGATAAGACACCTGCTCTATTTGAATTCAAATTATCCAGTGGTTATTTACGTTTTTACCTTGCTCCAAAGTTCGATGATGAGGAATGATTTGATCCATTGTATAAATTTAATCTGGTTATTATTTTGTTATTTACATCTTTGTTCTCTTTAACTTCTTTGTTCCTTCCTTCCTTCCTTTACTTCTATCGGCTTTAATTTGTACAGGTAATTCATTCTATATAGTAGGAAATGAAGAAAAAAAATCAATTTTGATATTAAATGCATTATGCTTTTTGATTGTTGTAAGGTAGATAGGTTCCTTATTCAAGTATTTATTCAGTAAGTTTCAGATATGTTCAAGGAATGCTGATCTTATTGTTGATTTTTCAGTGACTGGTAGGATTAGTCTATAAGCATCATGTTGGTTCATATAGTATCTGTAAAGTCTCTTACTCCTTATAAATCCCATGTTTTCATATAATGAAATAGCTGGTAGGTTCACCACTTCAGTTTCCAACATGATCTCATCACATCCTTCATCAATCATTTCCTTGATGGCCTTTCTCACCAATGTCTTTGCGATTCCTCGGCCTCTATAATCCTTTTGAGTCGCCAGCATGCCGATGTATCCTCTCTGTCTCACGTCTCTATGAGGTTCTAATTTGCATACAATGACACCAATTACTTCAAGCTTTGTATTCTTGGCTAAGTAACATAGCTTAGGCCATTGGTTCAGGAAGAATCTGTAAACGTAGATGGAATATGGTTCTGACAAGTCTTCGCCGATGAGAAGTTTGATGGCGCTGAAGTCAGATTCATTTGTGAGATCTAGCTGATGGTAAGTTATATCCTCTTTGGCTTCAGTCATTGGATCAAATCCTTGTTCTTCAACTTTTAAAGATGGTCTCTTTGGTCTCTTTGGCCCTTTTGTTGTTTTTGTTGTTTTTGTTGTATGGATGATGATTCTAAAAATTCACAAAAAAAAATATACAAAATGTGGCAAATTCTTTGGCTGACTTGAACTTCAAACTTTGGCATTATCAACACAATCAAAAAGGTCAATTTGGCAGTCAAACAAGTGAATTCTGCTGCTGATACATTGCTGAATTGAGAAGGTCGTGTTTGGTTAGGTAGAGAAGCGTGGCACCATGGACGACTCTGAAGTAACGATATTTAATGCCCATACGGGGGTCTTCTTCAGGATCAACAGGCACTACTTTGTGACGCTGGATGAGTTGAAGAAATACTGCTCAAATCAGTTCAATATCCCATTGAACCAATTATTCTTGATATCTCCATTTGGTATAAAGATCAAGAGAACAAACTCGCTAGAAGAAACAAAGGAAATCTATGTCTATGACCGCAAATTATTCACAGTGGAGAACAATGAAGATACAATAAGGTCTTATCTATCATCTCTGGACTCATATGACAACTTGATACAACCTATAAACTCACCCCTATTGGATTTAAATACTGACTTGATTGCTGGATCAAGTGATATAGACAACCAAAACAGAAATTCAAGACATTTATTGGGGCTATTAACAACCAATCTAGGTTGGGTTGCTGCCATTGAATCTGATTCATCGCTGTTCAATAAAAAGATAGTGGAGTTGACTGAGAAGTTGACAGTATATTTCAACGCTTTGAAAGTGGCAAGTCAGTATATTGATAATTATTGCAATGATGTAAAGAAATCATATGATGCTTCATTAGACTTTGTGATTGAATTAGGAAGAAACTCTTTGAGTCTAGTATGGAAGGATAATTATCATAAATTGGAAAAGATCAAGTTGATTGATACAAATCATGATCCAAAAAAGACTACATTGGCATCATTGTTGAACAAACAGGAATTAGAATCCAGTTCACATGAATCTATCTCCCTTAATAGATCAATCAATCATGAGTTGATGAGCTATAAGTCGAAATTAGAACTAAATAAAACACAAAGAACAGAATTGGATAAGGAATTGGTTAAGTTGGAATCTGAGACATTTTTGACAATTAAGAAGATTAGCTCATCTAAAGAACTAAAGGAGATAAGACTTTTAACTGAAAAGGTTCAAAAGGATACAAGACACTTATTGAACAGTACTTCATACAAACCATCATCAAATTTAGATAACATTGACATTGAATTGATTATAGAAACAATAAATACTCATAAATCTCAGTTTGTTGGTCAGATATATGATGGTTCTTCCAACCTTTATAAAAACTTCCTCTTTTTGAAGGAACTATCGTCAGGGTTGCAACTAACATTAGCAAAATATTTGCAGAAGTTGGCATCGATCCAGGTTGATATGGTATCACTCAAAGAGAATCTAAGACATTTGAATACTTCTATTGAAAAGCAACAGCTTTTGGAAACTTCATTATCAAATACAATGGATTTACCTTTATTATATGGTCTTTATATGATTGAAGATATCAGAAGAGTGGAATGGTTACAACAAATGAAAACGTTATCACAAACTTCAATTGAAAAGTTTTCCAGTTTAAGAGAACGTGAAATCCATCATCGTACTCAATGGATAAGAAATTTCGGATCAGTTTTGAAGTTTCTTGATACTGATATATCCAACTTCAATGGAAGAAATATTGTTAGTTATGAATTGAATCTTAATGAGGATAAATCAATCACTCATGGCGTCAAATATTCTAAAGATTCGGTTATCCAATTTATCAAATCATTAAAACAAAATGATATTTCATCGGAGATTACTGATGTTTTAACAAAGACTTTGAATGATTTACCTTTGAAGAAGTCTAAAATCAAGATAGATTTATCAAATGATGGGCAAGGATCAAATGAACCTTCAGTTGAATCTGTTATAAAAGGTTATATAGCAAGAATCAAGAAGCTTGAGAGTTTATTACATCAAGAGCAATTCAAGAATTTCAGTCAATGGCCCTCAAGAAACCCATCAATTATGAGTTCAAAACTATTGACTAGTTCTGGAAACAGCAATACTATTGGAAATCTTGGTGCCGGTAGACGGGTCTCTTCTACATCTACCATCACACCATTTGAACGTTCTCCATCACCATCAACTGACACCAATGAGCAGTCTCAATTTTCGCAACAAAAGCTACAACAACAACATGATTTAGAGACTAAACAATTACACGATGAGAAGGCAAAGCTTGAATCTAAGGTTTTGGAGTACGAAACTGTCATCAATTCAATCAATAAGGAATTGGACTTAATCAAGAGGGACATTTCGATAAAAGATCTCTCAAATCAGAATCTTACCAAGGAACTCGATGTTCTTCGGGACTCTAATTTGGCAGAGGTGACCAATTTACAATTGAAGTTAGTTGAAGAAAGTAGTAATAATTCTAAGGCTATTGAGACAATAAGATCATCCAATGACACCAAAGTGAATGATTTACAATCGAAATTAGATCTGATTGCTGGTAATTCTAAGAAAAAGGAATTAGATTATATGGAGGAAATTGAAAATTTGAAGAAGAGATTATTGATTAAGGATGATGAAATCAAGAAATTGAATGAAAGTATGATTGATAAAGAAGAAAATGAGATGAATAAGACTATGATTAGATCTTTACAATCTGATATGACTAAGAAAGATGAATCAATTCACAAATTGAAAGATAAGTTAAAGACTCAAGAGATCAAATTTGATAACATATCTCAAGAATTAATAAGTTCTAAACTAGAGGTTGAAGAAATGACTAATCAATTCAAACAAAAGTCGAAAGATTACACTACTATCATGACTATGAAGAATGATTTGTTAGAAAATATGTCTAGTAGAGAGAGTGATTTCGCTAAGGAGAAACAAAAATCTGGAGAAGATAATGAAATTCTTAAGATGAAATTAGAAGAGTTTGAGAAATCCAGTATTGAGCGTAAATCACAATCTTTAAAGATAATTCATCAGTTGATCATTACTATAAATTCTTTGGTGAATAAATCTAAAGAATTAAGTGAAGTATTGTTTCATGATTATGAGATGTTATTATCAAGTTTGAAAGAGATTGGATTATTGGCCATTAAGAACGAAGATACATCTGTTGTTAATATCATTAGGGTTAAGGGGTTAAGAAAGATGAACAATACGAATAATAGTATTATTGATTTGAATTTAAAGAGTGGGTTGAGTAGTGCTGGTGTTGTTGAACTGGACACTGGTATGGTTAATGCCAATATCAAGACTGATTTAGAATCTGATGTTCAAAAGCAATTACAATGGGCTGAGAAATTAAGTCAAACCATTCCTAATTTAAGTGATTATGAAGCCATTAATAATATTAATATTGTTGAATATGAAGGTATTATGATTGAATTAGTGGAGAAATTATTGAATGGAGGATATGATGTTGATGAAGATATTGAAGAAAGTTATCAATCATTTAAATCCGAGATTTGTAAATTGAATCCAATATTTCAATTGAGTGTTTCTAAAAGATTTAGAGAGGTTGAGAATTTAGCCAAGAAGGAATTGAAGGATAATAAAAGATTAAGAGAATCACTTGATGAGAAGATTAGTATTAAAAATTTCAAAGTTGGAGATTTAGTTTTATTTTTACCAACCTCTTCATCATTATCTGCATCAGCAATTCATGATATTGGTAATGATGATGATGATGATGATCACAACGATAACAATAGTGATCATAAGAATCATATCAATAAAGATGATGATGAAAACATTGTGAATCGTGGTATGATTTCATGGGCTGCATTTAATGAGATGGGTAATATGAAGTTTTTATTGAAGAATGATTTGCAAGTTGATACTAACCGTCAATGGTTGATTGGTAAGATTTTGGATATTGAAGAAGTTGATCATAAGGAGTATGCAATTACAGCAGAGGAAGTTGTTTTTGATTGATTTGATTATGTGAAAGAAGTTGTGATGATGGTGGTGGTTATTGTGTAATGTTATTGTTTATATTTGAAAGGGATCAAGGAAAAAGGGAAATTAGGAATATTTGAGAGTATAAAGTTTGAACGAGTTTAGGTATATAGTTATAGATGAGATTATGAATATGATCAATGGGATCAACTGTCTTTTGTTGCGTTGTGTAAGTGCGTACCTAGGTGACCAGCCATAGTGTGTCCCTTTGACCAATTTGTGGATTAAATTGAAAAAAAAAGAACGTCGAGAAAAAAGGTCTTATCAATCAATCACATTTGAAGTGTTAGCTAGTAATCAACTGTCAAAGTATTTGGAGTACCTGTACTACTAACAATACTCAATAAATAATAAATAATTACAATGGCACCAACATCAAAGGCTGTTATCAGAGAAGATTTAGTTGTTCCTTATTATCATGTTCCAAGAGTGAATATTGATTCTGGCTCACCTGGGGCTGTTATTTCACAATCGATGCCAATGGCAGCTATGTTCATGAAGAACAAGTTACTTGCGTGGGTTTGTTTGATTCAAAGTGTACAAGGGTGGTTGACTGAGATTCCAGGCAATGCTAGTGCTGATTCAGGAGTACAAAGTCCAATGATTCGCTTTGGTATGAGTCTGTTGGGTGTGTTGGTGTGTTATATGGAGTTGGTTTTACCAACCGGAGGGGTTCCAAGCAAGAAGGTTGTTGTTGATGCTGCAGAGAGTGTGGTCAACACTGTTACTGCTTGATGCTGTGTATAATACTAATACTAATAAGAATAACTAATAAGAATAACTAAGACGTATACGTACTACTACCCTCTGCTAATAACTGTACATCCATACACCATTTTCCCACCACCAAAAAAAGGCCAAATACATAAAAAAAATTCAAAATTGGCCCTTCACTTTACTTTCTTACAATTTTTAAATAGCAGCTCAAGCTAACAAAAAAAATTAGTATGTGTTTGAAATAAATACTGATAAATCCTTAACTATGCGGGAATGGTTACTATGTGGAGATACACACCCAACAACGAATTCTAAAGAGAGATCCACACAAGACAGAGACACGGGGCCACAGGCAGTGCAATTCGAATTGGACAGGTGGGTTGTTCAATTGACCCCCTTTTTTTCGTTTTTGTTTGCTGGATTGGACTGGACTGTGGTGGATTGATTTGATTTGATTCGTTGGAAGTTGTTTTTGTTTTTGTTTTTTTTTTGTTTTTTGAATTTTGGCGGTTTTTTGAATTTTTTTTTAAAAAATTTCTGGGAAATAAAATTTACCCGGATTTGTTTTTTTTTTGATTTTTTGTTTTTTTTTTGATTTTCGCGTTGTTTTGATTTTGAAAGTTGGAATTTTATTTTGTTTACTTTACTCCTACTAACAAGATCCACCAAACCAAATCTAGAAAATGTCCACCGTCACCAGAAAGCCAAAGTCATCCAGAAAGAAGAAGGACCCAAACGCTCCAAAGAGATCATTGTCCGCCTACATGTTCTTTGCCAACGACAACAGAGACATTGTCAGATCTGACAACCCAGGTATCTCATTCGGTCAAGTTGGTAAATTATTAGGTGAAAAGTGGAAAGCTTTAACCCCATCTGAAAAAGTCCCATATGAAACCAAGGCTGAAGCTGACAAGAAGAGATATGAACAACAAAAGGCTGATTACCTTGCTTCCTCTGCTTAAGTCAAGTCAAGTCAAGTCAAATCAAGTCTTTTCTGAAAAAAGTTGAAATTGCTGCTCTTTAAATCTACTGATGTGTAAAAACAAACAATTTTGGGTGAATTAAAAATTTATTTCCCTTATTTGTTCCACTGGTTGGTTAGTTGGTTATGGGCTTGAAGCTCTACTTGTTCTCTTTATTACCTTATTATACTTTCAAACCTCTCTCTCTCTCTCTTTTATCTTACTTTTTTACTCTTTATCAACTGAATTGAAATCCGGAGTTGGTGGAAAAATATTCACCTCTCCATGTCTCTCTTGAGCTGTTATTTGTTTACTTGTGTGTGCTTTTTTTTGTTTTACTATTCTTATTACTATTATTATTATTATTATTATTATTATTTTGAAGTATTATTATCGTCTCCTTTAAACTCTTTGATCCATTGTAGTCAACTGTATGTACTGTTTTGTTGTTTTGCTTTGACGCGTCTCGCTCTGTGATCCTCAAAATCGGAAACTCTCATAGGAAAGACCGTACAAGGTTGAAACAAGAGATCTCATTATCATTTAACCTACTCTAATAACACTATAACTAATACCACTAAATTCAAACAGTTCTAGGCTGAATACTTAAAACTCTTACAAATAAACAGAGGAACAGAGGAATCCTTTCATAGTGAAAACATCACCAAAAAAAAAAAAAAAAAACATCACCAAAATTCTAAAATACATCAAAGATCAAAGAAAAGAAAACATTTCAGATCTGAAGCCAAAAGTCCACAATGATGGGATCTCAGAACAACTTCATAGAGATCCTGGACGACGATGATGATGATAGTGAAATTATTGAAATGTAAGTGTTGCTTCAGTTCTCCCAATTTTACCCAGTTAAAATAACTAACATTTGACAAAACAGTCTATCATCACCTATACAAAAGACTCAGATAAAACCAAAACCAAAACCAAAAGAGAAACCCATTGCAGCTATAAATACAGCCATTCTGGATGATATAATAAGACTGTCCTCAGACGACGATGAGCCAAATGATTACCATATCAACTCTAGAAAGACACCGCAGAAGAAACCAACGCCAAAACCACCTCCATCATCAAAGCCAATGACAATATCTTCAATTCCACCATCTCCATCATTACCATCATTACCTTCAGCAGCAGTACCCAATGCTAAACTGAAATCTAATCTATTTGTTGCTTTCTCAGATGAAGAAGAAATACAAGAACATGAACCATTATTTGTCCCAATAGAATCCTCATCACAGAAATTGCCCAAGTCATCTCAAATACATTCCTCTTCAACTTCTTCACCAGCAATAATACCACAAAAGAGACCATTCTCTTCTCAACAGCGTGTTCCATCATCATCACAACCATCTCCTTATCGTCCCTCTCATAGATTGCCACCTCTGTACAATAGCAGTACGATTGGATCAGAAAGTGATCTCAGTATAAAGATATCTGAATTTAGACCAAATTCTGCTTCTAATATGAGACTCAATGGTGGAAGTTACAACAACAACACCAACACCAACAGTCCATTGGTGAAACCATTGATATCTATGCAGAAACTAAATGAAGTGCAACATATCCTAGATGATGATGATGATGATGATGATGATGATGATGATGATGACGACTACGATAATGACCTACGTAACAAGACTAATGATAATGACAGAACAAAGAGAAATAATGACATCCACGATGACATTGTGGAATCAACACCTTCAAACCATAACAAGGGCTTAAACAAAAACAAGATCCATGAAAGAGATGGTAGAAATATGATACAATTTGATGATGAATTACAAATGGAAATATCTGGAAACATTGATCTAACAGATTCAGATGAAGAAAGCTCTAATGAAATCCCAATAAGAAAGACTATTGAACGTCATAATGATGATAAGAATAAAAATAATAATAATAATAATAATAATTATAATAATAATAATAATAATAATAATAATAATAATAATAACAATAGTATCAATTATGATGATTATCATTATGATTTCCAACATCAACAATATGAAGATTTCCTGGATAATGATTCTGATTTTGAAAGAGAAATGATAGCTTCAACTCAAATAGTTGCATCTCCTGAAAAGCAACAACCAGCACCAATGTCAAAGCCAAGAGTTACATTTGCTCCAACTCTTGATTCACTTTCAAGATCAAAGCTCAAACCAAAAACAGCATCATCCTCAACTTCAACTTCAACATCAACATCAACTCATAATAAGGCATTCTTAGCACCATTGGATAACATGAATGAAAAATTGAATGAAAGTATAAAGTCTGCCAAATTGGCAAGAATTGCTAATGCTAAAACACAAAAGACAACTAAATCTTCCTCTGATTTATTATCTGCTTCTTACTCTGCTTCCATATTCAATAATATTAATAATCATCTTGATGATGATGACGGTGATAGCATTGAGGATCTGAGTTTTGGTCTACCTAAAGACAACGCTACAACATCAACAGCGCCAAAGAGATCTGCAACAACGACAACAACAACAACTACAGCCACTTCAATGGCTACTAATGCTACTGAAAAGAACAAAGCCTCAAGATCAAAGACATATCCATTATCCGCAGCAGATAAAGTCAAAGAAAAGGAAAGAAATAAATTGATTACAGATTTGAATAGAACTCAAAGACCAATTGAAGAATTCTATAAGGAGATGATTTTCAATATCCCATCATCACAACATGATTTGTTATTTTTCGATGATGAAATGATCACGAATTCTTTTGATCCAGCTATAACGATTAAAAAATCAATCAATGATGCTTACATACATTGGTCAAGAAAGGTGAAATCAACATTTGATAAAGATTTGAATATATTTGTACCCACTGATCATTTAACCATTGAAGATGAAAAAATATGTTTGTTTTTATTCAAGAGTCTAAAGGATTTCATGAATTATAAAACAATGCCAGTGAATTATTTCAAGAATTTCAAAGAAAAGACTTCTGGTAAATTTGATAATTTTATCATTTTGATCATCAACTATGAGAAAGATTTGAATAAATTGAAGATTCAGGAAAATAGAAATTATACACAAAGGGTTAGAGCTTTAGATGGTGATGATTCATCCTCTACAAATATGAGAAAAAAACAAAATGCCAATGGTGATAATTATGATCTCGAACAAGTAGAAGATCTGAAATTTGAATTACAAGTGAATGGATTCAAAATATTCCCAACAAAGAACATTGCTGATACTGTTGAATGGTTGAGATCCTTTACTTATACAATATCATCTTCGAGATATGATAAATTTGAAAAGAATAAAGACTTTTCTCATATTGGAACCATTAAATCTGGTAAAGATGTTCAAGATACTTATTTCAAAATGCTTTGTCAAATAAAACATATGACAGATAGTAGAAGTCATAAATTGGTTGAAAAATATCCAAATTTTTATTCATTATATGATGGTGTGAGATTAAGAAATCATTCATTGCAATCTGTTACAAGAACTGATATTGAAACTAAATTGGTAAATTTTCTTTGTGTTGATGACGAGAATTCTGTTCTGAAATGACAAATGTGTTTACTACATTACGTATTAGGTTTTATATAGGAACAGATTCTTTCAAATGCAATAAAAATGATGGGGCTGTATTTTAAAACTAATAGTTATCGTATAGACTATTTCTTATTCTTTTTGGCAATACGTTTCAATGCTCTTTGTTCATTCTTCATGACACCATCCACCATCTTATATTTACCCTTAATACCCTTTGGTCTACCACTTAGACCCTTATTAGAACCCTTGGAGAAGACAAATGTAACTTGTGGTTTTGTCTTTTGTTTCTTTGTTAATCTCTTCATCAATTTGGTGATTTCATCAGCCTTATCTCTTTCTGACTTATCATTATCATCATTAATCAAATCAGACTTCTTCTTCAACTTCTCTAATCTTCTTAATGCTCTCATCTTCTTACGTCCCTTGGCTTCCATAACCTTCTTGATTGGTCTAGCATTTAATTGTTTCATCTTTTCCTTGATTGCTAATGAAGCTTCCTTTGTAATTGGCTTTGTAATCTTGGAATGTTTCTTTTCTTCTTCAATGAACCATTCTGGTAATCCGTCTGAATCTCTAAAAGAGTATCTATTGAAACCATCATTCATCAAATCATGTTTTGTCTTTTGTCCCAATGCTAATTGATGTGCTAATGTCATTGCTTGTGCTGTAGCTAATTCAACATCACTTTGATGGTTTCTTAAATTCAAATCAGCATCATTCTCATCATCTGAGGAATCAATATCCATTCCATTTTCATCATCACTTTCTCTGTGGACTAATTCAAATCCATTATCTTCTTCGTCTGATGAATCTGGTTCGATATCAGATTCCAAACTAGCAGTATTAGATTCTTCATTGGCTGATGTTAATGGTGTAGGTTGTTGTAATTGTAACTGAGCTTCAACACCTTCAAAGATAGGATTACTGAATAACAAATCAGCCTTTCTACTTAGACCGCTCTTATTCGTTGTTTTCATTTTAGCAATCAATCTATTTATACTTTCATCATCATCACTATCACTTAGATCTGATTCTGAATCAGCTTCTTCTTTGTAATCTTTGAATTCATCTGCAGAATCTTCATCGTCTGAGTTCTTTGGTTTATCATCGATACCATCCCATGCTGTATCTTCATCACCTCCTCTTGCTAATTTAGCTCTATAGTTGGCATCTCTTTCAGATTTTCTTTGTTTATATTGTTGATACATGGAATCTAATTCATTTTCTAATTCATCGATTTCATCTTCACTATCATCATCTGAAGCATCTGAAGCAATATGAATGTCATTATCTTCCGCTAATTCATCTTGATTGAAAATCATTCTTCTCTTACCCTTGGCTAATTCATTCAATTGACCAGTCTTTTCGGCTTGTTTCAAATTGAATAATGATTCTGAACCAGTAGAACCAGCTTCAATACCAATATCCATTGGTGTTGTCATATTCATTTGTAATCTTAATATTTCTTTTTGTTTGGATTCGTTAGCTCTTCTCTTTTCTCTCTTCATCTTTTGTAACTTCTTCTTATTGAACTGTTCTAATTCCTTATCGATTTGTTCTTCTTCATTTAATGGTTCTACTTCAACAACATCGTCTTCTTTCTTGTCTAGTTCTAACAATGTTCTTGCAGCTTTTCTCCATCTTAAGATCATTCTAAAATCTTTTTTACCCAAAACTCTTAGATCTTTGAAGCATTCCAATAATTCAGGTGTAGTTTGCTTTAATTTCTTGACTATTTTCCATTGTTCATCATCTTTATCAATTTCAAATTTGTTAATGTCACCCAACATATCGATTGGGTTTTCATCTTTGACGAATTCAATTACTGACTCAGTCTTATGTTGGATATATTCACCTTCTTCATAACCACCTCTCTTTCTTGTTTTCTTTTCAGGGTTGAAGACCTTGGCTTCGTTATTTTGTGGACCATCAGCCATTTCTTCAAAGACTTCTTTAGGATCTAATATTCTTGGATCTAATTTCTTTGGAGCTTTGAACTTTTGACAAACAACGAAAATTTCAGCAGATACATTTCTTGATGCTGGTGGTTTTGTTGCTTCAACTTTTTCGAATAATTGTTGGAAAACCCACATCAATTTATTATAATCTTTAGATCTGAAAATCTTTGTAACGAATGTACCACCTGGAGTTAAATTCTCAACAGCTAACTTCAAAGCTTGTAAAGTCAATTGAGATTGTGTGAAGGCATCTTGAACCCAACCTAAACCAACATTTGGAGCACCATCATGCAACACTGTATCAGCTTTCCATGTTTTCATGTGACCTCTTAGTCTGGATCTACAATCTTCAGTGGTAATATCAGATTGGAATGCAATGACATTTGGTAAAGGTTTGATTGGAACAATATCCACACCAATAATCAAAGAGTTTATAGGACAAAGATTGGATGCTACTTGACACCATGAACCTGGAGCAGCACACAAATCAATAACAACCTTTGACTTTTCTAAGAAATGACCATATTTCTCATTGATTTGAATAATTTTGAAAGAAGAACGAGCTCTATAACCCTATAATGATTAAATTATCAATTTTGTTAGTAAACCTCTTCTCCTTAAAATATTTTGACATTGACAGGAGCTAAAACGACATACCTTTTCCTTAGCTAAGTAGTAGTAACGATCCAAACGACCTTTACTGTTTTTCTTTTGAGTCTTACCCATGATTAAATGAAAGTAATTATCTCTTGTATAGTTTTGATGTTCCTTTGTTAACTAAGATAAGTAAAATCAAATTCTGAAAATTTTTCATATTGTTTTTTTAAAGAGGGTAACTTTTGCGATGAGATGCTGCGCGTACCGGATTCTGGGTATGATAGAGAATGGAGGATATTAGTGAACTGGAGTACGTGGAACTTGGAAGGTATAGTTAGAAGTCTCAATGGGTATAGCTATATATATATATGATTAGTTTAATTTACACGTTATAGAAAATTCAAGGTTTTTCACAAATTCTTTGAACGGTATAGGACGATTCTGTTCAAAAAGCATCTCCATTCCCTTGTATGGAGCTTGACATATATCGCCGTCATAAAACATCCAAATACTCATCATTGATATTAAGAAGGCAACCAATATCACATTTGGTATGATATTGAAGAATAAAACAGCACCATCAACAAAATAGTTGTCGTAAAATGAAAAACCTTGCTCAAGCTTATGAATAGTGACAAATCCTAATGCTAAGAAATAGAAAAGGTTATAGATCCCAAACAACGTTAAAAGAGCATAGATGGAATACATGTATCTCTTATTTGTATGTTGTATTGGTCTGAATGTAATTCCTTTGAGCTTAGTGTAATTCGGACGGAAAGCTTCAAATAAGAATAAAGAAAATAGAACAAATTGAAGAATGTAAGCATCAACTTCATACCCGTTCAATGAGCCTCCTGGTTGGAATCTTGAGTCTGGGATAATCGATCTTGGAATACCAACATCACTAAACTGGAAATTCTTATAGCTGAACAGTGCTAATTGAATCACGATCAAAAGTTTTGGAATCTTTGAGAAATAGTGTCCTGAGAATAAGATTGAATTTTTAATGAGATTGACTTCAGTCCAACTTGTAGATCCAATTCCAGCAGTTAACTTAAACATTTCATAATAAATGTATCCATAAATTGCATTTGAAGCAAAAGTTAGAGTTATTCTTGAAATGAATGAAGTTTCTGAAGCTGTGATATCAATAACGTTGAAGGCAGAAGACAAAAAGAGAAGTAAACTGAGAACTCTGATTTCTTTAGGCCATATAGGTAAAAATGACAATAGGAAAAGGGAAAGTAAAACCAAAGAGGTAACAAGCTCAATTCCTAATAAGTATTTAGCATCTTTTGAAATTGTAGAAGTTGAGAGATCCTTTGGTAAGAATTCAATATTACCGAAATAGAATGATGATGAATTCTCTTTAACTTTCTTGTTTTTTGACTTTCTAAACTTATCAATCGAGTCCAATAAGACACAATATAAGCCAGGTTCTGGGACACTAATTATATGTTCATCATTATCGTCAATCAAGTCATTGATGAACTTCACTTCAGGATCTCTTGTCTTGACAATGAACTTGAACAATTCACAATCTGGAGTATGCTCATATCTTATTGTAACATTGTCTATCTCTCTAGTTGCCATTGTATGAGTTCCATTATTGGTGACATTACGATAGCCAGCATATATCCCGTAATAGTCTTCTTCACCACATATTGGTAACAATGGCTTCTTGTAAAGAACGACAGAGCGATCCACATTGGTATTGAAGTCAATAATGTCTTCAAATTTGTCCAACTCTGAATACTTATAGATTAAAACATCAAGCTTCTGCTTATCTTCCTTTTCTTCAATCCATTGATTTTGTCTTGAAGCGACTTGGATAATGATATGTCCATCAGTCCAAGAACAGATCTGTTGAGTGTATGCATTGAAGCTGGCGAAGTGGGCATTGCTTATACCCAAAAAGAATGTTGAGGTTAACAAGATATTGGAAAATCTCATCTTTTATGCTTAGCTGGTATTGACTGATCTGTAGTGTATAGTGATGTATCAATGAAGAATAGCTTCTCCTAGTTTATAGATATCACGCTTTAGATGAATTATGGTAGAGACTGAGTAAACGATATGAAGAGCTGAAGCAGTTTGAGGAAGAGGATGGTGGTAAGGAAGGAAAAGAAATGAGATCTCAAGGAAATTCTCACCCTTTTATAGACTCACCCCCTATTCTCATATCCAAACAGAACATCAACACGACCATCTATAAAATGAGAACAAGCGCTTACTGTTCTCAAATTGACCGGAATTGGAAACTTGAAAATCCGGGTGACCCTCGGAAGTCTTCTGGGTTGTCAGCAAATCCCAAAAAGACTCCAGTGGCAAATCAACGGAAACCTTCACAAACAATAGATAGATCTCAACTCTTTAAGCCAACAGCACAACCCTCATATCACTCATATATACTCATAACCATGGCATCTGCACTTACAGTCGACTCTGGTTATTCTTCAGAAATGACTTCTCAGCCAATTGAACACAGATTCAATCCATATTCTGATAACGGTGGTACCATTTTGGGTATCGCTGGTGAAGATTTCGCAGTCTTAGCTGGTGATACAAGACATACCACAGGCTATTCCATCAATTCTAGACATGAGTCGAAAGTATTCCATGCTGGTGATAATATTGTGATATCTGCTAATGGATTTTCTGCTGATGGTAATGCATTGATTGAAAGATTTAAGAATAATTTAACATGGTATCACTTCAACAACAATAATAAGAAAATGCATTTGAAATCTGCTGCAAGATTCATTCAACAATTACTATATGGTAAGAGATTCTTTCCATACTATGTTCATACCATCATTGCTGGATTAGATGAAGATGGTAAAGGTGCTGTGTTTTCATTTGATCCTGTTGGCTCATATGAAAGAGAACAATGTAGAGCTGCAGGTGCTGCCGCCAGTTTGATCATGCCTTTCTTAGATAACCAAGTCAACTTCAAAAATCAATGTGTGCCTGGTACAAATGGTAGAGAAAAAAGAGAAGTGAAGTATCTAAAATTGGAAGAAGTTATTGAACTAGTGAGAGATGCCTTCAGTTCTGCTACTGAAAGACATATACATGTTGGTGATGAGCTTGAGATCTTGATTGTGACCAAAGATGGTGTTAGAACTGAATACTTTGATCTAAAGAGAGATTAGTTGGGAATAGCTCTAGATTGTGTCGTTATGTTGGTTGGTTGGTTGGTTGGCTGGTATTTCGCTATCGTCATATAAATTAAATATTGGCCCAATTCCACCTCAAGAAAGAATTTCGCTCTACATTTCTGATTGATAATGTGAGCGAGTTTTCATCTGTACAATAGAATACACCACTATATATTGAATATAAAGGCAAATCGGTTTGAATCTTAGATCTTTGTACACCTGATAATAGTGTAGCATCCGAACACCAAAATTTTGAGCTTTCGGGGGATTTTGAAACAAACAGCGTATCCAAAATAAACAGTTCAATTCAATCTGCATACAAGCAAATATTAAAAGTCATCAATAGTAATCATGAGTATACCAAGTTCTCCCATTTTACCAGGAAGAAGTGTGATGAGTCATTCCAGAACACCTTCTCTTGCATCTTCCATTGGAGATAATCAGATCTCTTATAAAAAGCCAATAAAGATCAAGAATAATTTGAATGAAAAGAGAAGAACTGCATTGAAAGAATATTATAAGTTGAAACAATTAGAAAGTAAACAGCAACAACATCAGAATGATGGAGATGAAGATTATCGTGAAACAAGTGTTGATTTGGAAGATTTGGATGTTTCAGAAGAACAATTGAAGGATATTGATTTGATTGAATCTGATTTTAAAGACTTACTGAAAGATACAAATAAGTTAACATCTAGTATAAATCTTATAAATTCATCAATTAAGAATATTATTTATAATAACTATTATGAATTGATTAAATTGAATGATTTTCTAGATGGATTGAAAGAACTGGATATGAATAAAGTTACGAGTCTTGTTAAATCCAATGACAAAGATATTGTTGATATTGAAAACAAATTACAAATTTTAAATTTTAATAGTGATGATGATGATGATGACAAGAGCAAGAAAGATGATGGTAAAGATTCGGTGATACGAAATCATGAAGAAGAAGAAGAAGAAGAAGAAGAAGACACGTTTAAAGAATTGACTGACTTGATGAATGAAATAATAGAGATGGATAAGAAGGAAGGAATTACATATAAATTTGAAGAGAATTCAGATTTAGCAGGTACCATAACTAATCTTTTAAACATTGATAAATTAACAATGAATGAATCAAGTGATTCATTAGAGGAATATAAAAATAAATTAAAGAATAAAGTACCAAAATTAATAATTGATTTGAATAAAAAGAATAAATCACCAGAATTGGTTAAACAACTTGAAGATATTAAAAAATCAATACCTGCTTGAGTTATTATTAATGAAATGGATTAGTACAAAAAAAATAATGATCTTGATAACAATGATATAGTTTCATATATGACTATGATTATATATGAATAATGTACACGAATGGGATTCAACTAAGCAAACAAATTTGTAGAAAATAGACCTCTCTATGAATAATAATAATAATAGTAATAATAATAGTAATGATTATGATAATAAATAGTAATAAATTAGGGAAGTAATATGTTTGTTAGGTTGTAGTAGTAGTAGTAGTGGTAGTAATAATAGTGTTTGTATGAGTAAAGAAAGACCGGATTCCCCTCTCTAAAGTTAGGATTTGTTTTGTAAGTTTGATGATAATGATTATGAATGACTAATATTAGTTAGTAATCAGTTTAAATGCAGTTTGATATATTTGTTTGTTTGTTTTTTCATGAGATTTGATTTTCAGTAGTAAAAAAGACAATTAGATACTTGTTTAAGCATGTTGAGAAATTGTATTGTTGATTGGTTCTTCTTCATATTCCACTTCAACTCTAGCACGTCTTCTCTTTGATTTTTCTTCTTTTGAAACCTTGGTGATTTTCTTCTTACGTTTCTTATTTGATTCATCATCACTTGAATCTGAATCAGAATCAGATTCAGAATCAGAATCATTAACTTGATCATCGTCACTATCATCACTACCATCTAACCATCTTTCTAAATCTTCGACATCAACCAAATCTTCCTCACCATCATCTTCAACGTATTCGATTTCACCAACATCACTATCTTCATCTTCATCCTCATCTTCCAATTCACTATCGAATTCCTCATCTTCATCTTCATCTTGATCAACACCTTCTTCATCTTCAACATGACCCAATACTCTTTTCCATATTTTTTCATCAACATTTAATGGTTTATCACCATAAGCACCACTCTTTAATCTATCTAATAATTCTTTTTCAATTGCCTTTTCAATTTTAGCAGCAGCTAAAGCCTTTCTTTCTCTATTTTCTTCTCTTCTTTTAACCTTTGGAGCAATACCAACATAATGTCTTTCATCATCTCTTAATGCCAAACGACGTTCTGTTATAGCCACCTGTGTCAATCTTGTTAATCTTTGTTTACATTTATGAATCAAGAATTTATTCCAATAAAGTAAATGATTATCCACTTGTTCTAATGCCTTTGTATAATTTTTTGATAATTTAATTCTTTCCCATAATTTAGCAGGAGTATGAGCTCTTTCTGCAGTCTTCATATAAAGGTATAATTTCCCATCAATGTTTTTAACAGTAGCATATTTGGCATTTGCTAAGGGACATGATTGTCTTGAACATAACCCACTGACATTGAATTCATTTCTACAGAAATTTTGATCCTTTGTAGTTTTTAATTTGAATGCACAAAATTGTTGATTTATAACTTGCCAAATGATCTATGATTAGTTTGATGGTTAGTTGTTAATGATTTGATAAAATTTCACAAATAAAATAAACGGTACATACTTCGTCAGACATTGTTTATGATAATGATATTCTTTTGGATATAGTTCTTTATAATTTTGAATACTACTCTCTTTATATATATTGTCTCTTTCTTTTCTTTCATACATCAAAAAATTTTAACAAAAAAAAAAAAAAAAAAAAAAAAAACTATTTCCCGGTACAGGCCACATTCAAGCGATGCGCGGCTGGTGACGCTTACCCTGCTTTTAAATCCACGTGACTTTTTAAAAAAATGTGGCGGGTGTTAGATTTTACAAAATGTCTGGATGTTTTGAAAACGGAAAATATTATTTACAAATTACCACAAAAACAAGATTTTCAAAAAAAAAAGTGAGACAACAAGGATGTTCAACGTTCAACGGTCAAGGCAGGCCCTCTTGGATTTTTAAAATTAGTTTTTAAGTTTTCTGTTGAAGCTTTTGAAGCTTTTGACAAGCAGAGATCAGATAATATGATCTATTTAACCATTATATGTATGTACATTGTAGTATGTAGTTACGTAGTTACGTAGTTACGTATCATATGGGAAGCTATTGATATTGGCAGTTAAGGCAAGCTGATGAGATATTTTGAGAAGGAAGTGCTGAAGATGACAGGCGAGAGACGAAGGAGGTGTGAAATATGAAGGATTTGTGTTGTGTGGTTTTACTGTTGTGATTCGTGAATCTGTGAATCTGTGATGAATGGATAAAAACTTGTAAGAAGAATAGAGAGCAGAGATGTCAGAAAGTTGTTATACCAAGTAAGCAGGTTTTCTAAAATTAGCAAGTCGGTCGTTGACTCGTTGACTAGTTGAATGGCAGAAAATTGAGAGTGAGAAATTAGAATCGTTTAAATTATTTTGTTCTTTTGTTTGTTTGTTGTCGATCCTTTTTTGTTCGTTGAGATCTCGAGATCTGTGGATCTGTGAATTGATTACAAGGAACAATTGTAGGGATGTGTGGAATTGTAAAATGTGTTATACTAGGAATTGAGAATACTAGTAGACTAGTAGGTTGTAATTTGTAACAAGAGGATACTGGAACAGTGGTCACTGGTGACTATACTTTGTGGCTAGGAATGTGATGTGATACTGGACAGTTGTCCCTGTAGAAGTGTAGAAATCCCAACACCATTACCAACCAGTTTTCCAGTTTTCCAGTTCTCTTGTCACCACAATTTACAAGCTACGACTGACCAGTGACCAGTGACGGTTGAGTCTTGACGTCTTGACCAGTTGACCATCCCGTTGAGAATCCATGACACCAACATCCTTGACCAATGACTACTGAGTCCTGACGTCCTGACTACTGACGTCCTGACTACAACTAGCTTATCCAAAGAAGAAAAAAATTTCAAAATTCAAAAAATTCCAAAAAAAAAAAAAAAAATCATTTTTAGCGCCTGGAAGGTTGGAAGGTTGACAGTTTAGAAGGTCAACTTGGGGGGCGGGCTTGTTATTGTTGGTATTTACGGGATGATAGTGTAGTATTGGTAGTATAGTGTTTAGAATAGTAGTAGTATTACAATATGTTATAGTGTATAGAGTAAGAGGTATTCGTAGTTTCAATTGCAATTTATAAGTTATTTGTGAAATGTTTCAACAAATTTTGATTGAAGGCGGACTGAGTGCAAATGAATTTAAACGCTCGCTTGATTCAAGTCAAGTCAAGTCAAGGCAGACAGAGAAAGAATTGAAAGAATTGGAAGAAGAAGAAGAACTACGAATAGGATGAGTAGAGACCAGGATAGAATTGGTTTATTGAATGACATGAATATAAGAACAAGAACAGGAACAAGAACAGGAACAGGAATAACTTTTTCGAAAACAATAAAAACAGAACAGAATAGAATAAAACTTTTGTATAACTTTTGTATAACTTTATAACTTTTGTATAACTGTTGTATAACTTTTGTATAACAGAATTAATGAATAACTTTTTAAATGAATGAATAACTTTTTGGATAACATAATAACATAATAGCAGCAGCAGAATAGCAGGGAATTGAATAACTTTTTAGTGGGCATTAAAGACATGAGGCATGAGGGCATTAGAAGTAGCAGTTGAATAATTTTTGTAGTAGTAGTAGTAGTATCAGTACCATTTAGTAGGCAACGTATAGTGTTTGTTGGACGACAGCGGTGACTGTTGATGTGTAACTTTGGACGACTTCGACGGTGTTGACTCTTGTGACTGTGACCTGTACTGGGGATGCCATGGCAGCGGTGGCTAGTAGGAGTAATGCTGTGAAAGAGAATTGCATTGTAGCTGTGGTTGTGGTTGTGGTTGTAGTATAGTGATGTAGAATAGAGAATACAAATAACAAAGAATAAAGAGAGAGATACCTGTCTACTTATATACCATTTCCCTTGATATAAATTATAAATTATAAAACCAAAATCCCTCCAGAGTCCAAGTTGAACCAACAGACATCAGATCAGACACTGCATCTCTCTGCATCCCTCTGCATCTCTCTGCAGAAGCGAGACAGACACTGCTGCACTCGCTTACGCACAGAAGGCCTTCCAGAACCGGTGGGATTTATTGTGTGTTTGTAGGGGGAGGGGGGGACTTTGTGTTTAGGGCGGTGTGGTGGGATCTTATATCTTGTATCTTGTAAAGTATTAGTAGATGTATATCTTAAGAGTATAGAATGTATAGATGTTCAGTGTTAATAGTCATAGTAATAGTGTGACAGTGTAAGGATTGTGCCACTGTGAGACCGTTACAAGTCACAGCAGTGACAGCACCGAAGAAAATTTTGCCGACTCGAAAGTGTGGTGTGGTTATTTTATAATGTTATTTGGTGATAATTTGGTTATAATTTGGTTATAATTTGGTTATTTAGTTGTATTTTGTAAGGAGGTGTTTGACAATTAGACATTGGATAATTTGGAATATTACTATATGATATTACATTATTAGTATATGATATTACTATTACTTTCTAATAACTTATACCACGCCTTGAGGGCATTCTACCGCTTTGATGGCTTCAATGGCTTTAATGGCTTTAGTGCTTTCAATCGCCTTGATTCGCTTGATGGCCTTTCTCGTGAGCTTGTCACTGCATTGGAGAGCATTTCATGATTCGTCGTTGTTGTTTGATCTTGTTTGATCTTGTTTGATCTTGTCATCTCAGACAGTCTTGAATTGCTCTACTTGAAGGAGTTGTAACGTTGATACGTTATTTTCAAATATTACCTCTTTAGGAGGTGAAATATACCATCTCTCTATTCTTCATAACCGTGTTCACTGTTGTACAGTGTACTACTATTTGATATACCGTGTATCGACTTATTCTTAATTGTAAAACACCTAGTGTCTCAGCCTTATAATGGTTTACTCCTTTACTCCTTTACTCCTTGTATACGTACCACTACTATTCATTATTCATAATTTAATTGTTTTACATCTATTTCATAACTTAACTGAGTGATCTATATACTACTAAAACAAATTGACAACTAATAGTGATCTATATACTACTTCTCATTCAGCTAAAACAAATTGACAACTAATGGTATCCCTCTAATAACACTACCTTCTTCACCTTCACCACTCCAATGCATCACATTCAACCCATTATCAAACTGTCCATCAACTCCATCTTCTTCAAAACTAGCCTCCTCTAATATCAAATTACTATAAAAGGGTTTAATATCATCATTAATAGTGCCAATAGTAACATGACTATACTTATTCCCACTCAAATACTCTAACCCTTCATTCTTATTCTGATCACTTGAATGATAAATACCTAATATTTCAACTAATAACGTCATAATCTTATCATTCCATACCAATTTCTTAATCAAAACATCACCAACATAATCATATAATCTGATTTGTCTATTATTCTCTTCATCCTCTTCACCAACTTCTAAAGATTGAAATATGCCAAAATATTGTTGCCATACTAATTTACAATCCTTTTTACTAGTATTTCCATCATTTCTCTTGGATTGACTGAAATGACTTAATGTTATATGAAACTCTTTTTGAAATCTATCCATATTGGTTAATACTTCCCATGTCTTTAAATCATACTTATCAGAGCTTTGTTGTTGTTGATTCAATTTAGTTGATATACTATTAAGAAGTTCATTAGTATCATCAATTTGTAAACTAAAATATTCAACCTTCTTCTTCTTATTATTCTTATTCTTCTTAACTTCATTAGAAGTACCACTATTATTATGATGAAATTTTGTAAATGTTGGTTTGAAATTTAATGAATTTTGAAAACTCTTTAATATCAATTCATCATTTGGTATTTCTTCCAATAATATTGGATATTTGTTATGTAATTCATTCAAAATTATCTTAGTATTAATCAATGATGAATCATCTTTTATACTATTATTCAATTTCAAATCAATAATCAAATCAAACTTATCATCTGGTTCAATCATTTCATTAATTGGTTCAAATCTTTTAATAAATCCATTCATTATACCTTCAACTAATTTAATCCCATCCTTATCAACTTTAATAGATTGATGATTATCACCTCTCTTAATGACTCGTTCTCTTGTTAATTGCCATAATTCATTTGAATTAATACTATCATTAGTAGAAATAAAATTCAAACAAATGAATTGAATATTGGTATCAAATGATAAATATTTATCCTTTAATAATTTAAAATCATTAAAGATTTGTTCACGTTCTCTAAATTGATGATTATTTCTATCCATAATAACAACTTGCTTTGTCTTTAAAATTTCTAATCCTCTCTTAATAAATTCAACTTTACCATTCTTACCCTTTGGTACTTCATCATTAATAACTAAATCCCATGAATTATCTGAAAATAATCCCTTTAATGTTAATGCAATTGTTGTCTTACCACATCCAATTGTCGCAACTGGTATAATCACATATTTGGTATTAATATCAATGATTAATTGATCATTCATTGAATTAATCAATTCTAGTTCCTCAATTCTTTCTTGATTTAATATCTCAACACTTGTCTTACCATAACTTTTTAAAAATTGATTTCTTAATTCAATTATACCAAACCCCTTCAAGAATTCTTCACATATTTGAGAATCATTATCCAATATTGGTATAACATAATCTAAATATCTATTAGTGATATATTTATGCTTATTGATATTGATTAAACTTCTTTCTCTCTTATTGATATATGTTCTAGTAACTTCTCTCCATAATCTATACATCAAATAAGGTTCTTCAAATTTAAATTTAAAGAAGTAATCAGCTTCATCTTTGATTTCTTTACATCTAATAACAAATCCTTCAATTTCTTTATTCTTAAATGATCCAACTTTTGAACATTCCATCAAGAATTCATTCAATTCATTAAATGTTTCAATATTAAAATATTCAATCTTTTTAAATCCAAATTGTTCACTAATTTCATAAACTCTTTCCATATTTAAAGTTTCAAAAATAGGTTTATTCAAATTCAATCCATGTAAATATAATCCAGCATCTTCATCTTTATATTCTAATATATGTTCTTCAAATTTATCATCACAAAATTCTGCCACTGCTGTTAAATTATTCAATTCTAAAAAATTAGATAAATCAATTTTAGATAAATTTAATTTATTCAATTGCTTTTCTAAATATAATTCACCAGCAATTGCATGATTCTTATTAACATCATTTCTATTACCTAAACTATGTTTACTTGTAACAATCAATTCATCTTTATAACCTGATATAAAGATAATACAACCATTTTCTTTACTTGTAATACAATATGGACCCTTTGTATTTTTGGAAAGCCAATCCCATTTCGTCTTAGATACTTCATTAATGTTAAAGAACTTATCATATCCTCTAATCAATATCTTTGGTGGATCATTCACTAATGTAAATAATCCTCTGGCATTTGATGGTAATTTGATCTTATCCTTTGCATAATCCCATTCATTAAATTTCCAACTAATTACATCTAATCCAGATTCATGCAATTGGAACACTTTCTTGATTGCTCTGCCCTTGGCTCTATTCGGCTTGAGAGACGCTTCTTCTAGTTGATTAACAAGCGTCAATACATCCTGAGTCTGTGGATCCATATCTTTACCAGTTATTTATTTGTCACCTAATTAACATTCAAACCTCATCATCTCTTCATAGTAAAAAATAAAAAAAATAAAATAAAAAAAAGTAAATCGGTAGAGGACACATTTTATTTTTTTGCGGGTAACTCTTCTAATTTTTTACTATAGTAATATTGTAATACTTGAACAACGAGGAGAAGCAGGTGTTCCTAAATGGAAACAGAAGCCCACCGTTCCTGGCGTTACTGTCCGCATTTAGTGCTCTTCCTTCCTTTCAAGATTTCCCCTGCCAAACTGGAGAGAAATCTTGTGCTCTTCTTCCAACACAGCCCAAGAGACATGATGGACCGTAATAATCAATTCGACAACAACAACGACAAACGAAGAAATGTCGAAGAAATGCTGAGTGTTGAGTTGTCACTGTTTACTATTGTCCTAAAACAGGTTGAACAAGACTACTTGGACTACTGGCTATACTTGTTTGTACTAAGATGTTGTCATTAATATATAGTCATTAATTTCGTAATACCATATTGATCTGTTGAGTGGTTAATCTCACTTGAATTATAAAGATACTCTAACAAGACAGCTTGACGGTTGAGTTTACCTTCTGTGCGCCTTCTTAGCTCTGTATATCATTCGTTGAAACAAATCTGTTAACTTGTTGAAGTTTCAAATCTTGGACGTTGAAACGGTTGAAAGGTTGAAAGCTTGAAACAATAGCTCAAGTCTTGAATCTCAGATCTTGAAAAGCACCGAGTGTTAAACTTGTCAAACCGTCAAACGTCAAACGTCAAACAGAGTGCTCACTGCTGGTTGAAGATATCATTACAAATATTACAAATCATCATAGTATCACTGCCCATTCTCCATACAAACTTTTCAAACCAAACACACTTACGTCCCTCTCGCTTAAACGGTTTCAGCTAACCACACGACCAACACAACAATATCACAAGCCTAAATACTAATTATAGCTTATAGCTAACGTAAATGGTGTCTGCCGCCTCTTCTCAATATCTTTCGCGTAGTCTGTAGGCCGCTTGTAGCTCTATAAACACAAGACAAACCAAACTCGGAGTTGGATTTGAGATTTAAGGCTTTACTGCTCCCACTTGACACTTGACCACTTGACTCAGGAATCTTAGAATCCTCGGCAATTTGTAAAGTAAGGAAGTAAGGAATTCAGAGGTTCTTGAGTGTTTAAGATTTCAATAGTGGTATAATGGTATAATGGTATAATGGTATAAAGGAAGATAGACATACTTCCAATTGTGAATTGAACAGAAAAAAAGAGCAGTAGTGATACGTTATTGAGTATCTTCGATTGAACTAAGAGTACCTCTTCTCCGCCAATGTGAACCAGCACTAATGGCACCAACATCATCATCAACATCTTCTTCCCATCTCATCGAGGGTGTAAATTGTAATTCTCAGCGCCAACAGTCAGAACCTTCTGGAAGGTCTGCCTGTGCCTTATCGCTCGGTGCATGCAGAATCTCGCAGCGACGCTTCCCTGCCGAAATACTAAGAGATCGGAGCATTAAAGATCTTGTAAGTTATAATTTATATCTATTATCGATGCTATGTAATATGGCTGGTAGGATGGTCATTGGTATACTGCTGGGACTACACTCACTCTTTTTTTATCAGACACCATATATACTAGACACTGGCTCAACTCAGAGAAGCCTACCAGCAATCCATCTTATCTCGTCCATCCAAGCAGGCTGTATCCAGATCGGGTCCCTTTTCTCAATAAACCACTTGGGTCCTCTAAGCTCTTCGACTAATCTCATATGAGAAGTTGAGAGGTTGGTGGTTTGTAACAGCCGATGCAGAACAATATCAAGAAACTAGAAACGTCTCTTAGCACTTGGCAGCTCGGAAAACAGAGCTCGGCAGTGAAACACTTATTTTATTTATGGTCGACTTGTCGACTCTGAAATACTTCTGGGTTCCGTCGCTCTGTTTGACTCTAAAACAAAGTACTGAGAGACATCAATATGGCATCAAAATTTAATAGTATAGGTCTTTCTTCTCTTACCACTTAACACATTCCATAGCACAGCTTTCAAATAATCACTCAAATTCTAAAATTATCAAAGACTTTCACTAACAAAAAAAAACAACCAACATCTTCTCTTTGGTCCTTTCGTAAACTCTGAGTTCCCAAGTTTGTATAATTACATTCACAACGGTTCTTCAGATCTCCTAAGCTTACTAATTTGTTTATAAATAGCTCATCGATGGATACAAGAGCCAAAAGAATATTCAATTTGGTCCAAAACGGTTTCAGAAAGATATCATTACTTAAGGCTCAAAGTATTTTAATAAACCACTATTCATTGTAGTGTGTACGGCCAATATACCTATAGTACATTGCGTGGTATCTTCATATCGACGAATTGTAAACCTCAATCTCTTGAAACAACAAAACTTGTAAGTAGTATTTATCTCCAAAATTCATACCCTGAAAAAATAAGAAAACATCCGTACCTCACAGTAATCAAAGAATATTTATAAAGAAATACACATTTTTAGTCTCAATTTCTCTTATTTTATGATTTAAAAGACACTATAGATACTATCAAAGTATTACCTACATACTCGTATTACTTAAAACCAGTTTAAACAACTTTAAATAAATTTATTTGAAACTTTGTAAGAAGCAATAGGTACTGTGGAATTTCAAATATCGTTAATTGATATATGTTTCTAATAAATTTACTAAAAGTTCCGGAATAAACTATTTAAGGCTTTGATACAGTATATAAGTTCTTGTATATCACATACATTGTTTCAAAGTTAATCAATTGAACATGTATAGCTATTTTAATACAAATTCTAATAAATTTAAATTACCAGCCACATGATATTTTTCGGTGGCGAGTAACACCATGGTCGACTATGAAAAACATGTATTTAGTATTACAAAATAAGATTATTAGATAAGAGAATTAATATATTCATTAGCTATGAGTTGTTAATTATGTATGTATCTTTTGACAACTTAAAGCTAATAGATCAAATATTAGCCTACTAGTTATAAAGTTTCACCTGGAACTGGATATTGAGAAACCCATTCAGATACTTCAGAACCTAATTTCTTAACTTCTTCTGATTCATCAGCTAATAATTTGAAATTAGTCAATAAAGCCTTTGGAGTTTCACCTTGTGCCTTTGATTTCAAATCCTTAGCAATAACAACAGCTTGATTGATATATTCACTAACCTTATCAAATTCTTCAGGTTCAAAACCTCTGGTGGTCATGGCTGGTGTACCAACTCTTAAACCTGATGGGAATAAAGCTGATTTATCACCTGGAATAGTATTCTTGTTGGCTGCAATGTTGATTCTTTCTAAAATAGCTTCTAATCTTGCACCATCAATTTCCTTACTACGTAAATCAATCAAGATCAAATGAGTATCAGTACCATTGGAAACTAAATTGAAACCCTTGGATTGTAAAACATCAGCAAAATGTTTGGCATTATTGACAACCTTTTGTTGATATTCCTTATATTCTGGAGTTTGAGTTTGCTTCAAGGCAACAGCTAAAGCAGAAATAGTATGGTTATGTGGACCACCTTGATGAGCTGGGAAAACAGAGAAATTGATCTTCTTTTCTAAATCATACATGATCTTTGTACCTTTCTTTGTGGTTTTTCTTAAACCCTTTCTAAAGAAAATCATAGCACCTCTTGGACCTCTCAAAGATTTATGGGTTGTTGTTGTAACAATATCAGAGTATTTGAATGGAGATGGATGAACACCAGCAGAGACTAAACCTGAAATATGAGCCATATCTGATAATAAATAGGCATTAACCTTGTCAGCAATCTTTCTCATTCTTTCGTAATCAATGATTCTTGAATAAGCAGAGGCACCAGCAACAATAACCTTTGGTCTGAATAATTCAGCACTCTTTTCAAGAGTATCATAATCAATAATACCTGTCTTTTCATCTAATCTATATGGCATAGTTTGGAAATATTTGGAAACATATGAGATCTTGGTACTGTTGGTTTGATAACCATGAGATAAATGACCACCATGTGGTAAATCAAGACCCATTAATCTGTCACCAACTTCCATAATAGCAGAATAGGCATAAAGGTTAGCTGGTGCACCTGATAATGATTGAACATTAACACCCCATTCTTCTGGGTTTAAATCAAAAGCTTCTAAAGCTCTCTTTTGACAAAGACTTTCAGCCATATCAATGAATTCATTACCACCGTAATAACGTTCACCTGGATAACCTTCTGAATATTTGTTTTGCATTTCAGAACCTAATAAATCCATAACTGATTTAGAGGTGAAGTTTTCAGATGGAATCAAAGTGATTGAAGATTTTTGACGTAAACGTTCCTTACTTAAGATATCAGCCATTTCTGGATCGATTTCTTGAACATTTTTGGATAATAACTTTCAAAAATCAGTTGTTAGTAAGCTTCATTTAAGATAGTTCCATTTATATATGAAAGAATAAACATACTTCTTGTGCTTTAGTAGAAATTGAGTAATTTTTCTATATCGAATTTGGTTAGTATTTTCCAGGATATAATTCATGATGCTTCATTTCTAAAAAGTGACAAATACATACACTCAAAAGCTTTGAGAATCTTTGGCAGCTAACAGCTGAACGTAACTGGGAACGTAGCATTGGATAAGACTTGAATCAAAGGATACAAAATAGCTGTAGCAGTTCAAAAAGGTAAGCGACTTTTTTCACTTTTTTGACATTTTTTTTTTTTAGCTTTTTTCTGGTGCGGCTGTAAAATGTCGATGAATCATGCTGTGTTTGTATCAAGCAGTATATGGATTCTGGAGATATGAGTGTAGTCACTAGTGTGTAAAGAAGTATAGTTATTATGGTGGGAAACGCCTGTGTAATCAGAAATGCTATAAATAATGCTAAATAAGATTGTCTTTGATGATAATGTGAAAGACGACAGTATGTATGGATATCATCTGGAGCTTGGAACTAGTTGCAAACGCTCCATAGTTTTCCATTTCTCTTTATCATATTCTCCGATAACTTCGGATGGGAAGATGCTCTTGTTTGAGTTATTTGACCAATTAGATTCAGGTGTTGTATTGGTCTTATCCTTCAAAACAAACTCAACTTGTTTATTTTTGATGGGTGTTAGGGTATAAGGTTCCATTTTCTTTGGTGAAGATGTGGATTGTAACTCGTGAACATAACTGAAATCGACAGCATTATCTTCCTCTTCATCTTGGTTGTAAACAATGCTGGATAATGATAGGTTCTTGATTTTCAACTTCTTAGTTGGAGATGATCTAAGTGACAATGATTTCTTTCTTGGTGAGCTTGGAACAGAAGAACTCATGAAAGAAGGTTTGCTCAATGATAATGTTGAACTCTTTCTTGAGTGATTCCTGAATATCGATTTATGAGGGGAATTATTTCTGCTTCTGCTGTTGGATGTCGAGCTTGCTGTAGCTTCTCTGAGAGTCTCCACTGTCAAGCTGGTTCTGGATTGGTTGATAGCATCGTCCATTATATGATTTCTTTCGTTGTAACTTTGCGCGTCTTCTAAAACTTTTAATGCTTCATCAGTCGAGTTAATTGATTTATCAGAAAATATTGAAACCATTTCATTAGAACCACCACAGGGTATAATATCCTCTTGTACTATTAACTCCTCAACTGGTGTAATATCGTGATTGTATTTCATAGTCCTTGTGAAAGAGTCTGACGATAGTTTGTATGCATTGTTTACTTGGAAGTTATCTTGGTTCTGTTTCCAGTATTCTGGAGTGATCAACCTTTTATTTTGGCCAGTAATCCAAAAATCATTTATCGTAGAAGATCTTGGTATCTCTTCAATGACTTTATTCCCAAAATTAGAATCTGAGAAAGATTTTGTTATTGTGTGATTCTCATCAGAAGATGCTGCTGTTAATATTACAGCAGGTAAAAGTTTGGGATCCTTTTCTTGTGGCCTTAGATGTGGCGGTAACAAAGCAGAAGGGATTCTTCTCAAGGCATCCCGTTCTATTGTCAATTCTCTTTCTTTATGAAGACCATTCATCTTACTTTCATGTAAATTCTCATCCTCATCAACTTTCTCTTTCGTTTGCTGATTGATCGAAAAGTCTGAAATTGAGCTATTGAGGTTGGATTTCATTAACAGATGTTGGGCTTGATTGAAAATATTGGTAGAAGATGTGGATTGATTTATTACCGATAACTTTTTGAGTGAGTACCTGTTGGCTGACGTGGAGCTTTTAGTTGCAACTGTTATCTTTTGAGTATCAGGATTAGAGTTTTTCCTTATTAGCGAGTGTGTTAAACTTTCCTTTGAAGATTTTCCTGACGCAATTGTTGGAGAATCTGTTTCTGAACCATTCAAGTCTATCTTGGAATGCTTTTCAACTAAAGTCATAGCACTTGCCTTCAATGAAAGAAGTCTATTTTTGGTCTTTTCTGGTTCTTCCATGAACTCCTGTTGTTCTAAGCGTTGTGTGATTTGATTTTGATGTTGGGAGGTATTTGTAAATAAGCATTGCAAAGTGGAGCTTAATGAAGCAGATTGGAAAAGTAGTGACACCACAAACAGGCAAAACAACGATATTAATAAAGTAATGTTTATGGATAGCTTGTTGAAAGATCTGAAGATGGAGTTTATCAAAGAGAGACCAGCTCCCAGAGACAATGACGATGAAATGAAATGAAATGCAATGATTGAAGGTATCAATGAGTGTTTGTTTATGATAATGAGTGGAAGGTTTATTATGACGAGTAGCTCACCAACTGTCAGACTAATTAAGCTAGCTTTGCTCATTCCTCTTGATGTAGTTATGATTATAATTGACAAGACAGCAGTAGCAATTGAAGTCAGAAGTGAGAGAATATAAACAATGATGTTATAGAGACCAATTGGTCGTCTTTCCGACATCTTGCTCAGTGTCTCAATTGGGAAAGAAAAAATACGTGAGACAGATGACAAACTGATAACCCAAAAGTAGGGATTGATGGGATGAGAGAAGATAAGTTGCACCTACTTGTTCAGCTTTTTGTTCAGCTTATATTTCAAATTTTTCTTGATCTTTGTTTTGAAATTTGTTGTTTATGTTTCTTCCCGATTGGGAATTCCGGTCTAAAGTCGGTCGGAAATTGATTTTGAGGACCCCTTCTTTAGAATTAACTCCATATTTTCATGTTTCAGGAGGATTGTTACTGATTAACTATCCATTGTTTATTCATGGTATCTATAGAGAAATTTCTTGAAGTGCTTGCTTTACTTTAAGCTTCAGGTACTTTTCCAAGGCTTGAGATCTGGTCACGGACATCAAGCTTAATAGGTCAGAACATTCACCCATTGTAAGATTATCATCAAGGTTTTCATAAATCTTATCAACACAGTCTTGAGAAAGTCCCATTTGATTCAACCGTTTCTCAATAGAGTTTTTGATAGCAGTGATTTGCTTTTCTGTTGCTTTGCGCGCTCTTACTGGGCCATACTTACTCATATCCAAAACTGGTCCATATTCTGCTTTCATGATTTTGTCAGTGAAGTGTAGAAGAGGCTTGACAGAGGTACTCAATGGTGCTTTTAGTCTATACTTATACCTAGGCAGCTGTCCCTTCTTGTTATATACCTGAAACTTGCGGAAGGTCGCGGCTAATGCTGACTCCTCATATAACGTCAAAGCAAACATTGGGGTTGCAATCTGCCTTAAAGCTTTCTCATCGTAGTAGATTTCTTTGATTGCAATATTTGTGTATGCTTCTAGAACAGCAGATCCATTACTGAATTTTTCAATTCTAAGATGTCTCTTGGAGTTATTCTTCTTCGAACCAAAGTTAGGTAAAGTCAACATCCAGCTATTCTTCCCCGGTATCTTTAACCATGGGTACTTATCATTTCTTATGACTGAGCTCTCTAGCTTTGAACTAAAAGCTGGTATTGAGTCCTCAAGAAATGATTTGATGTCACCATATGTTGTGATATCAATGTTATAATCTTCTGGTGAAAATGCAAAATTATTCGGGTTCATCACACCTTCAGGAATCAGCCAACCTTGGTCAGGTTCCTCAGTAGTCTCATTTTGTGACACACGTTCAGGATATTTGAGGTTATTAAAATCAAGGCCTTGTAATGAAGGATCACCAACAAAGTCGTTAGCGTCCATTCCCACAAAATCAACAATATGACAAATTGTTTTGGAATGATGGAGTCTCAGCCCTCTTCCAATCATCTGCTGTAACAGGTTTGATGACATCGTGGGTCTCACCAAAAGTATTGAATCAATATTTGGAATATCAGTACCTTCAGTCAAAACATTACAATTGATTAGCACAGGAAGGCTGCCTGATTTGAAAGCTTCCAAGATCGCTCTTCTTTCAGTGATTGGTGTCTTCGCTGTAACACCTAAGGCAGGGATACCATTCTCATGAAAAACCTTCAATAAACTATTCACATGACTGATATCAATGCAAAATACCAATGTTGACTTGAAGGAATGCTCTTTGGCTAACCGCATATATGACCTGACGACAATCTCATTGTTTTCTGTGATATTAACAGCTCTCGACAAAGATGCTTCACTAAAATCCTTCTTATAGACCTTAACTTTTGACAGATCCAAATCTAGATCAATAGAAATCACTTTAGAATCGGACAGATATTTATCTTCAATCATCTCTAGTGTTCCCTTGTGAAATACAATTTCGTCAATCACACTCTTTAAGGCCTTTTCGTCATTTCTTCTCAACGTAGCGCTAAATCCCACAAAAGCGACATCTGGAGTAGCTGTTTCTGTAATCCCAAAATGTCCCAAAACATCCATATAACTATCAGCAGAAGTGTGATGTGCCTCATCCACAATCGCCATCTTGAAGTCCATTGGATTGAGCTTTTCAAGTCTTTTTAGAGACCTCAATGTTTGAACTGATGCCACTATAACGTCTGCGTCTCTTGAAGCTGATAATTGTGCCATTTCAATATCAACTTTAAGATCTGGATTAATCATTTTGATTGTTCTTGCTGCTTGTTCAGCCAGCTCTCGTCTATGAACCAGGATTAGGACCTTATTTCCATGGCCATTTATAGGCTCAACATGTCGTATCAAATGGGAAAAGATTACCGTTTTACCACCACCAGTAGCTAAACTCACTCCTATTCTTCTCTTGCCACCATTAAACGCGTCTGTGCACAATTTGATACATTCCTCTTGGTATGGTCTTAGGTTTAATGGTTGGGTGGGAACAATAGCTTTTTTGATTAGCTCAGTGCCAGTAGCGTTCACGTCAGTCTTCAACTGTTGTGTGCCTTTGAACCTGATTGAAGATCTAACAGCATTTGAACAAGAATACCAGTTTCTCAATGCTATTCTGCGACATGCTGCTGATATCATTCCATTGGCTGTGTGCTTCGATGGTGTGAACAATTGACACTGATTACTATATTCATGTTCCTGTGGCAAATATTCGAAATGGTCGGAAGTCGATTTTGAATTTGACCGGAAGTCGTTTTTTTTTTGTTTGTTTTTGTTTTTGTTTTTGTTTTTGTTTTGATTTTGATTTTGATTTTGTAACATGTCTAGCTGCTTTGCCTTATACGCTGTACTTCAAGAGAACGGTTTTTGAAGATGGTTGATACTGTTGTGGACCAAAATACCAAGGAGAATATAGATCCTAACCAGGGGACACCAACCCGCCCAAAGAGCAACTCAAATGGCTCTCCCATGGGCAAGATTCTCTGGGACAGTAATGATCCATTGAGAAACCCACCATCTCTACCTGTTTCACCTCAAATGCTGAGAGTGACCGGGAATAATAAGAAGGGTATAAGTCAAGGAAGCATTGGTAAGATTCAGATATCAAATATGGATACCGCTGAGATTGAACACCAATTGAAGAGAATTTTGGATTCACAGTCAACTCTAAAAAGTTTGTCGTTGAATATAGATACCTCTGTTAAACAGACCCAGCTGGACTTGGAAAACT
This sequence comes from Ruyongia ponderosae, assembly GCA_030582235.1. Lineage (NCBI taxonomy): Eukaryota > Fungi > Ascomycota > Saccharomycetes > Phaffomycetales > Wickerhamomycetaceae > Ruyongia > Ruyongia ponderosae. The sequence continues at coordinate 78,127 of JAKTWV010000009.1, read as the reverse complement.
TGGTAGATAGATCATCCAACAACAACTCACACTTGAAGGATTTGGTGCAAAATGTCAAGAAGTCCTTGGAAAAGCTTGATGAAAACCACAGTGTCAACAGCGCTAATGATCTGAGATCTGAAATAGAGCAATTGATAATCTCTGTTCATGATAAAATATCTTCTTTGTCAACCAATGCTACAAAGGAAACACTTTCCAGGTACCAGGATATAATTGATAAGATAGAGGAAATGGAATTAGTGGCAAGTTCTAGATCGGCTACTGAAAGTGACTCTGAGGGTCATTTCAACAAGATAGAGTCATTAATTGAATCGTTAAAGAATGAAACAACAACTATTTCAGGTGCCTTTAACTCATTCAAAGACAACACTATAACTACATTTCAAGATGAAATAAACAAAAGTAATGATTTATTGAAGAGTACGTCTACTTCTCTTGATGAAGTTAAAGCTGATGTCAACTCTCAGATATTGAATCTCAGAAATAATCTAGACACTGCTATTACAAAAGGTAATGATGAGATTTTGAAGTCCATTAACAACAATAATGACACTGTGAACCAAAAAATAATATCATCTATCCCACAACCAGACCTAAAGGGTTTAGAGAATCTTATAAGTACGCTAGGGAATGAATATTCATCACATAAAGATCTATTGTCATCTCATATCACGGATACAAACTCCAAGGCTATCAATAAGCTAGAGGAAATATTCACCACTGAAAATAAAGAGCATTCTGCTAGATTCGACCAGTTGAGAGAGAATTTAGGTATGCTTTTGGGAAGATCTGATGATAATGACGTGTTAATCAGATCCTTAAAAGATGAAATTCATTCTGTGAAGACATCTGTTGATGAGTCAAGTATAAAGTTGAGCGATGGAATAACGCAAGATACCAAAACGATGGTTGCAGATTTAATAAGATCACAAACAGAGTCAATCTTTAGTAGGATGGAAGCTTTGTCAGAGCAAACAGGCCAACAGCTGGCAAATAAGATTCACTCAAAAGAATTAGAAACCAGAGTGATTACAGAGAAGGATATAGAGATTGAAGCATTGAAGAGACAGATAGACGAAATGTCAGCTCGAGAAGAAGTTAACAAGACACTAATACAATTGGTGGAAGAGAGGGCTAAAAGCGAGGTTAAACTTGAGACGATCAATGAGGCGTACGCTAAGAGATACGAAGAATTTAAAGAGCTCACTTGCAGATACGACTTACTACAAAAGAGAATGAGTGACATAAGCCTTGATAAGCTAAAGAGCGTTGTTGGAGTTGCCACAATGGCTAATACTTCGTTGCCTTTACCACAAACCCAGAAGAATTCATCATCCAATATAATCAATAACCGTGTTTTGAGCACGAACTCATATCTAACTAATGCTTCACAAACGTCACAGTTATCAAAGAAGAAGAAATACGACTTGGCCGAAGTTGATGAAAAGGAGAACCTTGAGGTTTGAAATTGCTCATTGGAATGCTTTTAATTTAAGTCGTCAATCTTTTTATTATACCTGATTCCTGAAAGTTTTTTTGTTTTACCCTCAAATCTCAAACCAATAAATAAAGTCATTAGTGGCTTCATCTTCTTAATCCCACTCTCGTATATATCGATTGGGCACCAGCTAGAAGGGAGTCACGATATGTAAAATTATGAGCTATCTGAGCTAAACGTCTTTTTAGTATTTGCGGGTAAATTCGATTTTTTTTTATGAGCTCAGCTACATAACAAATAAATTCTTAAGGCAAGTCCACTTCATCAGTTGCCATAAGAAAGACAAACTTATTGCTGGTGCTCAAGTATCCATCTGATTTGAAGATTTTGATATGAGTGATTCAACGAAGAATCTCAGACCATATTATGATCCTGAGACGTTCAACACGGGCTACTCTGCTGTTTATCGTCCAGGGGTTGGTGTTGTGGATGAACATGGCAACACAATTGCCTCCAAACTAATGCACTCTGCCAGTCTCAAAAGATCAATAAAAAACTCAGTGGGACTTGGTAATGATTTCAGCAGACCAACTGGAAGTGCCTCTGCTAATATGAGAAACATAATAAGAGTGAATGACTACAATTCTGAAAAGATACAAAAGAATATGTATGCTGATTTGGAGTTTGGCGAGTACTTTGAGTGGAATAATGTTAGTGAGCTAATCAGATCTTTGGTTAAATCCTTTTTGAGAAACTATCTAAGGTGCCTCACTGCTCAGCCTTTTGAAGTTGCCAGATTACTTCTACAGGTTGGCTCTTTCAACACCATGACTGATGCTAAAAAGACTAGCAAAGATAACGCCCGAAACGAGACTAAGATTAATGATATGAATGATATAAATGATGATGAGGACGATGATGAAATAAATTACTTCCAACCAAAGAATAAGACTATTAATGATGATTCTAGTATCCATATGCGTACTAAAACAGTTAGACGCAAAGTATCTGACGAATTCAAATCTTCAAATAAAGATCCTCAAAATAAGAGACAGCTAAAGCAACAGCAACAGCAGCATGAAGAAGATGAGAAGGAAGTCAAGGATGTTTTACAACACAAGAATCAAATAAGACCAGTCTCTTTGAATACTGTTGATATAATGTCCTCTTTATTGTCAAGAGAAGGTGTGAGAGGGTTATGGAGAGCTACCAATGCAACTTTTATTTTAAATGCTCTTACAAATACTTTAGAAGCTTGGATAACTGGGTTCATATCTCCTTTTCTACAAATTCCAGATCCATTTTTCATTGATGTTACACATTCACCTGATCCAACCACTACATTGATCCTCTCATTGACAGCTTCTGTGATGACTGGACTTATATTGGCACCATTGGATTTGATTAGAACCAAACTGATAGTCACAAGTATCAAAGATAACGAAAGAAGTGTTAGAAACTCAATAAAGAATCTGAAGTTCTTGACTTGTCCAATATCATTGATAGTTCCAACGGTGCTTAACAGTTTGGCTAATAATGTCTTCAAGAAACTGACACCATACTTATTATTCGTCAGATTTGGAATTGATTCCTATGGATCTCCAATTCTCTACAGTACCTTCAATTTGATTTCTTCAGTATTAGAATTGTTTGTCAAGCTACCAGTGGAGACACTATTGAGAAGAGCTCAAGTTTCTTATCTCTTGAGAAAGCATAGCAACAGAGAACATGACGTGGATAATCCATTGAAGATAGAGGATAAATCCAAATTGATTGTACCATTTGGTGGTTATTCTGGTATTTTTACCACCTTTTATGATATTTACTATGGTAAGAATGAAAACACCGGCCTTGAAGCTTTATTCAGAGGATGGAGAGTTGGTTTATTGAATATATTTGGCTCTTGGGGTTTACACATCTTGCAACATAATTATGACGATCAAACTTTCAGAGAAGAAAAGTTTTGAGTGAAGACTGATATTATTGAATTTGAGGTGTATTTTCAACACATTATGATGAGGGTTTCTAACCGTATATATGAAGAGACCAAAATGTGTATGTTATTTGATTTTTCTTTGGTGTATAGGTTATAATGCGTTTTTTACTTGGCTACATTTGTTTCTTTAGTAGTAAGTTCCTAATTTTTAGACTTTAGTCTGTGAAGTCTCTCGTTCTACACCAGTTGTTTTCATCATATTGACGTACCAGCATTTCGAGTAACTTCAGCAGCTTTAGGTGAACTACAAGGCTATCAACTGCTAGTAATAAGAAAAAATAACTTGTAAATTAAACCAATTTTTTTAATTCCAGAGAGGACACACTGAACAACAATGTTCAGTATCTATAATACAATTCTCTTCTATCTTCTTATACTATCTTCTTCCTCTTGTGATCTTTTGTGTTTTTGTGTTTTTCTATTACTAATGGGATCAAGAAACACTTCCTACCAAACCTTCATTGAGTATAACCAAGAGCAACTAAAGGTCCATAAAATAAGCATATACATAACACCAGCTAGATTATCTGGCTTCAAATTGCACCATTCTTTTGGTTCTAGCCTTATAAAGAACACGGTGACCACAAGAGTTACATCTGATAGCATCGTTTCTACCCAAACTTAACGAAGAAGCACAGTTGGTACAGATGTATTTGACGGTGTTGTTCTTGGCACCTGCTAAACCAGAAGTAGCACTACTTAGTTGTGATGGTGGGATGAAACCTTCTCTGGACATGTTGACTGATGAATCTTGATGAACTTTGTTAATTGAAGACTTCAAGTTGATATTTTATTTTGACTTCAAATTTTTTATTTTGTTTTTCCACCTTTTGTTTCGGGGACACACCATAGTTAAGCCAATGATGAACATCTTCGTCAAACAGTAGAGTCACTACAGTCTACAATGTGGGCCTGAATAGAGGGGGCATGGTACATCACGTAGATTAATATATATTCAATAAATTCAGTAACGACTTAGATCAACTAATACCGGATATTTGAACAAATGATACTCGAATCAGAAACAATGAGATGTCAAAAGAACGAAGAGTAAATAAAATCCAAACAAGACGTAATGAGTACTACTTCTTGAATCTTGATGACTAGTTCTTTGTTGGTGATATCAGGACAGTGGCTCTTTTCATGCCATCCATATCTTATCTATATCTTATCTATATCTAACCTTTGGTTTGTCGCCCCTGGCTTCCAACTTTTGTTGTCTTTTACTCTTTTTGTTGTCATCGCTAGCAGCTTCAGAATCAGCACTCTTTGAGGCCTTCTTGTTACCGCCCATACCAAACATCTCCTTACCAGCTTTCACCAAATTGTAAATCTTATAACCGGCAAATGAAGGAATAGCCAAATACAACCACCATACTTTGTTGGTACCAAAAATGATTGATAGTAAAGTCAATATGATGGTGAAGTAAACAATATCAAAAAGATATTCAGTCAAACCAGACTCTTGCAAATCTTGACCAGACTTTATGATCTTACCATTAGCATCCACCTGTGGTCTACCTGTCTTCTCAATGACGAATAATGATAAGAATGTTGGGATTGAGAATATTATGAAGGGTTTACAACCATTTGGTCTTTTGAAAAAGAAGATGAAAAATGCAAAAATGGCATATGAGACAGATACCACTAGATAGATTTCCTTGAGAATCTTTGTGTTGCTAGCAACCTGCTTTTTGGAGGACTGACCAGCCATTGTTTGAATGTGAGTTGGTTGTTCTGTTTGTGTGTTGTTCTTGACGATGAACTCGATGATTTTTCGTTTTTCACTAGATTCGGGATTTTCAAAAGTCAAACCGAATCGAAGAAGAGACGAAAGGGAAAATATATTATTCTCAAGAACTGAAATAAAATGTTTATTGTAAAGAGTCATATTCAAAATGTTGAATTTGGTTTATAATATGAAATAATAGCACTATTTACCGCTGCTATTTGTTGAAATTAAAATACAATTTTGTAACTGGCAACCTCAAATGCCCTCAAAGTGATTGGGATTGTTGTCTTTGAGTCAGCATTCTCCACAAAAGACAATGTCTCCAACTCATCTTCTAGGATGTTGACCTTCTTAACAGACGAAACCTTTCTGTTGGTAATTAAAGTACCTCTACTTTTACCACCTAAACTTTCATAGACTCTGACAATGATCGATTGCTTGCCACCAGATGTTCTGATTGGCAATTCACCCAAAGACACATCATCATCATCTTCAGATCTCTTAATGTTACTCAAGACTAAGTTGGGGTCACCTTTGAAACTCAATAAATCAAAGATATCAGTAACATCAACCGATGCTGGGATAAAAAATGGAGACACAGTATCATAGTTGAAATTATGTGCCACCTCCACAGTTTTGGCGCTCAAAGCACCCTTATGAGGATAGATAGCATATTTGAAATGATGAGCACCCATATCAGCATTATCATCAGGTTCCTTTGGTGATCTCAATAATGATAATCTCATCAAATTACCATGAGTGGAGAAACCAAACTTTGAATCGTTGATAATAGAGACACCATAGCTGTAATCTGAATAATCAGCAAATTTATGGTGGCACACTTCAAATTTGGCAACATCCCAAGAAGTATTGTAATGTGTTGGTCTCTTAGTGATGCCAAATTGAGTCTCATAACTAGCAAAATCAGAATGTACATCCACAGGAAATTCAACCTTGAGGAATGTACGTGACTCATGCCAATCAACTTTACAATCAAATTCAACTATAGAATCTTCATCTAAACTTTGCAACCCATCCAACGAGATAATTGTTTTGATTGAACTATTATCACTAATCTTTTGAGTAACCAATAATGAAACCTTCAATGGACCTTCTTCATTGATACTGACATCACCTTTTGGCACATATTTATATCTATCCAAAGAATAGACCTCAGTATCCCATGCTTGCCAACTTAATGGGCAATCATCAAACAGAACCAACTGGTTAGCACCAGTGGTGTTCTTACCAGTTGTTAAATCCAAAGTTTCACGATCGTTAACCAAATCATATAGACTAGTGATCAACCCACCATCAACAACAACCTTAAGCTTGTCATTAGATAGAACGTATTTATTGTCATCCAATTTCTTGACCTTGGCTGGATGATTTATCTTACTAATTGATGGGATCAAGACACTTGATGAATCAGAAGAGGTTGATAAATGAATATAATCATGTTTACCAGATTCCTGAATAGCAACGTCTTCAGAATTAACTTCAAAGCCTTTTGGGATCTTGAAGACACCAGATCTTTCCCATTGTAAAGTATTAACAATCTTAAAACCTTTAGAAAGATCATGTGAACCAGTCAATGCAAATATCGCATCTGTTGTCAATTTTTCTGCTTTCTTGACAGCTTCTTTTAACATTGGGTGAACATCATCATAAACCATACCAATACATGAACCAGGCAAGACATCATGGAATTGACATAATAAAACGTTTTCCCAAATATCATTAATGGACTTTGTTGGATATTTATATTTCTCAGGTTCCACAATAGAAGCAATTGAGGCGAAATATTCCAAATCATGTAATTTGATTTCAGCTCTTCTAATATACTTCTTGACAAATGCCTGTGTGGTATAAGTACCTCTATGAAATTCAAAATATAATTCACCAGCCCAAGAAACCAAACTTGAACCCTTATTAGTATTTTCCATGATTTGATCATAAAATTCCTCAACAGAGTTACCCAAATGAACCGCTGGTAATAAACCAACGGTATTGGAAATACCTCTACAACGACGTAATTTCTCCAACATTTCAGGATTAGGACCCCCACCACCATCACCTTTACCAAAGGCCAATAACCCAGTTTGTTCAACGGACAAGTTCTTATGTTGAGAAATTGATCTACTAACATCACCAAAGTTTGCGTCAGCAGTATAAGTATTTGTTGGAGGCATATGTGTCAAAATTTGAGAACCATCAAGAGCAACCCAATTGAAAGTAGTATTTGGGAAATTGTTGATGTTATTCCAAGATAATTTTTGAGTTAAAAAGTTATTGAAGCCAGCTAATCTGCATAATTGAGGAATCTGTGAACTATAACCGAAAGTATCAGGTAACCAAAAAGTATTAGATCTTCTACCAAATTCAGTTTCAAATAATCTTTGACCAAATAAAAATTGTCTAACCAAAGATTCACCACCTGGCATGTTTGTATCATGTTCAACCCATGAACCACCAATTGGGATGAATTGATTCTGATTAACCTTTTCCTTGACTTTTTCAAAGATTTCAGGATGATCTAATTTCAACCATTTAAACTGTTGAGCTTGTGAAGCAACGAATTGATATTCTGGATATCTATCTAATAAATTAATTTGAGTAGTCCAAGATCTTACCACTTTTCTTCTTGTTTCACCAAAAGGCCATAACCAAGCAGTATCAATGTGACAATTACCAATACCATAAACGTCAATTTTATTGTTCAATGGAGCATCAATGTAGACTTGTTCAGAATCCACATTTTTACCAATATATTCTTGAGCAATCTTTCTACATTTGGCTATTGATTTGATATCATTTGGATCAAATGTGTCAATGATTTGAGTAGCGATTTGTCTTGCCCTATACTTCTGCCATGAACCGCCATTGAATTCTCTTGCAGCATCAGTGATGATCCAATAATCATATTTCAAGGCTCTAGCCTCCAAGTTTGGCAACACCAAGTCTGCAGTTCCCAATCTGAAGTATCTGTTTTGATCTGGAGGACTGATGGAGGATGGAGAACCACAACCAAACATACCATTACAACTCATTTCCAAGTAAAAGACATGCTCCTTACCATCACACCATTTCTTTGGCAAGATAAAGTCGTTACGCTCACCTCCAGTAAAAGCTTGCAATGGGAGTCCATGCTTAGTGTAGGCCAGACCTTCATTCCCACAATCCCATTGCAACCAAACCTCTTCTTCACCAACCCATTTTGAAGGGATTTTGATGTTTAACTTGAACCAGAAAGTCTTCCAACTTGGCCCGAATGTGTCTCCCTTTTGAGCAAAGTTTTCAAAGTTGGCATCTGGGATCACATCCTTGAACAGAGGTCTCTTTGAGATGTCTTCAATGCCAATGACTTTGAATTCGATAAAACCATCCTTGTTGTCGTCTCTTCTGTTGTCTATTCTTGCCTTGTCGTAGAACTTTGGCAGGTTGAGGTCCTTGTATTGCCCTTCATCGATAAAGTGCCTGAGTCTGTTTTCGTAGATGGAGTCCACCTGTTTGGCGACAGGGTCGTTGTTTATGAGTTCGTAGTGTTTAGGGACAGGGTGTGTATGGTACGACATCTCCCTTGACCTATTGCTTGATAAATAGCCAAACTGTTAAAGAAAACAAGTTTAACAAGTCTCCTTTTCTCGAGAGCCAGCGCCCCCTAAAATTGTAAATTTCTGAAAACACGGAGAGGCCGGTTCGGGCAGCAGCAGCCATTTTGACTACAATAGAGGACAGTACAGAAGTTAGAACACAGCTTCAATGTTTATTTGTTGATTAGTTAGTTAGGGTGCAATGGCAGGGCATATACTTCAACTCTTCACTTTTGGATCTTGACTTCCTGGTCCTCTTCAACAGTGGCAACGCCTTCTTGGCTCTTCAAGGTACCAACGTGCAACTTTGGCAATTTGACACTAGGCAGATAAGAAGTTGTTAGTAACGAGATACAGACTCAAAAATTAAAACAACAACTGTACATACGCAAAACCTTTGATCAAGTCATACTCATGGGTAATAGAACCACCTAATTTGTGGATACTGTCTTTGAAACTATTGAGAAGAATGCTTGTTAGTATTACGTTCTCTGGTCAAGTGTGGATATCGCCCTCCAAATTTGACACAATTTCATCTTTCAAACAGGGATAAAAGATAAACAACCACAACAAACAACAAGACCATCTTTCCACCAACTTACGCTTGTGGACTGGTGCTTTCCTTTAAGGTAACCTATAATACAAAGCATTGAGTTAGTCAACCATTTCACTTCAACATAGAGATTTCTGGAAAAGAAGGATTCCCGATTTAGCAATCTAACTGGCAAGGCTTGATCCTGAATCGAGATAAAATCTCAACCTTCCACCAATCGCAAAGACCCAACAACAAATATACATACAATAAATGATTTGGTTTCAGTGGTGTCAGACATATTCAATTGAGTTGATTTAGCTAGTTGGTAAGCGATTTTAGATTCTTTTAATAGATTCTTGATGGTGGCAAAAGATGTTGTAGAAGGAAGAAAGAAGGTGACTTTTTGGATTTTTTTATTTATTTTTTCGGGGGAAAAAGCTCTCGGAAATAACAAAACATTTAAAACCGCAAGCCGGCTTTAAACGGAGATAAAGCGACCCGAGAAATTAAAAAATCACAGAATTTTCATTTAATCTGGATTCTTGCAAATATAAAGAGGAATTGTAGCTAGTTTTGCAATACATGGGGTTATCTGGTATATTCTCCAAAAGAGCAAATCAAGCACCACCATCATCATCATCTTCACCATCTCCTGTACCCACACCTCCACGGACCCATTCTTCATCCGCAAATATATCCAAATTACCTTTTAGTTTCTCAAGTAACAACTCATCTTCATCATCTATTGGGTTGCCAACTAATTTCAAATATGGATCACAATTACAGACATTAGGAACTGGAATTTCTGCTAAGGTAGACTTACATTATAAGAAATCATCAAAGACATTTTTTGCTATCAAGACCTTCAGACCAGCTGAAACTTACGAAACTAGAGATGACTATAAAAGAAGATGTCATCAAGAATACACAATTTCATCTCGATTAAACCATGAAAACATCATAAGGACACTTGATTTTGTTTCTGGATTTCAGTCTCATCAAATCATCATGGAATTTGCACCATTTTCATTGTTGAAAGTCTTACAAGTTTGTCAAGTATCACAAGGGGAAATTTTATGTTTCTTCAAACAATTATGCAATGGGGTAAAGTATTTGGATGATAATTTTATTGCTCATAGAGACCTTAAACTAGAGAATTTGACTATTGATGATACTGCAACTTTGAAAATAATTGATTTCGGTGCTGCCTTCGCATTTGGAAAAGAGAAAAGGGCAGCAAAGGGAATTGTGGGAACTGAATGTTCAATAGCTCCAGAAGCTTTATCAAAGTTTGAATATGATAGTTCCCAAAATGATATTTGGTCTCTTGGAATAGTTTTATATTCAATGTTCAATCTTGATTTTCCCTGGAAGGCTGCTAGAGAATCTGATAAAGATTTTAAATTATATAAAGATGGGATTGATGTTGATGGCGTTATACTTCAAAAATACCCTTATGAGTTGAGAGAATTGATTCTTCAAATCTTACAAATAGACCCAATAAAGAGAATAACAATAGGCGAGATATTAGAATTCCCCTATTTGAAGAATGAGGTTCCACATCATGGTCATGATGATAAATGTTCAACTGCTGGAAAGTTGCACAAAAAAACTTTGAAGATTTGTGCAAATAGATTCAAAATTGCGATATAGAAAAAATATAATAAAGTATAGATATCAAAAAAAATCGTATGTACATTAATAACTTCGATTAATGCATCACAATTATTAAAATAGTTAAGAGAGTATATTAAATTAAATTGTAAAAAAAAAATTTATATCGTAGGCTATAATCAATAGAAGACAAAAGGAAAACATGCACAAAATGGTATACCATATAAAAGGTTAAATTAGAGATGAGTGGACCAAAATAAAGGAGGTTGAGGTTCAATGAAGAAGTTAAAATTTGATATACTCAAAGTGTAGCAAAATCAAGCAACATATAGAAAAGAATGATTTGAAATCAAACTATCAAAAATTTGGTATTAAAGTGATTTGAAGCTTGTATCTTTCAACAAGAAAAAGATTGAAAAATAGTATAGAAATTTCGTCACCTGATTTCAATCATGAGAGTTTTTCTTAAAGATTTCTTCCCTTCCCCTTCTCCTTATATTCAAGTGAAATTAACAACAACCACCAGAACCACCATTGGAAATGGATTGACCCTTCAAGTTGACAGAGCTCTTGGTGTTACCACCAGCGGCGGCATTGTTTGAGTTGTTTGAGACGTTGGCCTTGATTTGTCTAGCCATGGTGAAGAAAGCTTGTTCGACATTTGTTGAGTTTAAAGCAGATGTTTCTAAAAATGGGATATCTAAAGCATCAGCAAATTCTTTGGCGACATTGTATTCAACAGCCTTTTTATCAGTTAAATCAGACTTGTTACCTACCAATAATTTCATGACACCACCAGTGGCGTATCTATCAATTTCTTGTAACCATTGTTTGACATTGTTGAATGATTCTTGGTCGGTAACATCATAGACAATAATGATACCATGGGCACCTCTGTAGTAAGAAGAGGTAATTGTTCTAAATCTTTCTTGACCAGCAGTATCCCAGATTTGTAACTTGATGGTCTTACCATCTAATTCGATAGTTCTAATTTTGAAATCGACACCAATTGTTGAGATATAGTCAGCGGTATAAGTATCATCAGCAAATCTAAGCAACAAACAGGACTTACCGACCCCTGAGTCTCCAATCAACAATAGCTTGAATAAATAGTCGTATTCTGTGTTCATGGCTGCGCTTTATGAGGATAAGAGTGGACTGATATGAGTGGTTATTTTCTAGGTTAACGAGACAACAAGAGGAATAAACCAAAATATAAAGCTGGAAGGCTATAGATTAAGAGGCTCGCGTAAACAACTTTCATGTTCTGTTTTTTTTGGTGGCCAATTTTTTTCTCTTTGGAATTATCGGTGTTCGGGTGTGCTGCTTTTAGCAGTAGGGTAAGCGGGAGGAGATAGGCTGTGGTGTGTAGTCATCTTCAGTCAAGTGGTAAAGTCAGACGGTTTATAGAAGTAGTTGATGGTTGATGGGCTATATCATGGTTCCTACTGATAGGTTGTAAAATTATGAATTATTAGATTAGAAAGAATCACACAAGGTCGCTAAAGTTGATGGTAGATCTTGGTTATAATTGTGGACAAGAAGTTGATCAAGTGATGGGTGATAATATACACAAGGGGGAATAGGAGGTTGTAAAAAAAACGGGGCTGGCCAATTCAGTGAGTAAAGCGGTAACGTCATCATTAAACACTATATATGAATATAGTAGAGGAGTATCAGCAGCCATAATCATAAAACCCAGAGAAAATTGAAGTTATCAGAAATAGTCAAAATGGACCGACTAGTTGATAGTATTAGTGCAGTGTTGATACATTGATTTTGAATTCTTCCGTAGATATTATTTTACGACGTATCATATCTCTTGTTTGTGAAGTTTAGAGTAGTTTTACTCTTTTTCTTAGAGTGTTCTTGGATGGATTAGTTGGAATAGTGGAGGCACAAAGATTGATGGGAATAAGCATTGTGATTTGGATATTGAAATGGAGTATGAGGTATTATTTATGGTTAGGATGTGGTTCAGTATGGTTGAGTGTTTATGATTTTATTTTGAAAAAATGAAATGAGTGGGGCCAAATGGATACCAGCAGCAATCTTAGGCTGCTTTTGATTCAAATATTCAAAAAGGCTTTCGATCCAGGATCAAACAGGAATCAAAGCAATGTATCTGGCAAATTCTGACTTGATATTAGCATAGCTAGCAACCAATGGAGCTGGAATTCTTCCAGAGTTGACAACAACGTCCACTCTGTAAATGTAGCCGTCAATAATCATCTTAGTGTATTTAGATTGCTTGTATCTTAGTTTCATGAAGATAATAAATTGACCAGTGATTATGATACCAACAAATGCATCTTTCAATCTCAATCTTAATATTTGGAAAATAATGGAAAATACACCAACCAATAATTGGAACAAAATGAAAATTTCCAAGTTTGAGGAGGCTAATAATGATTTTTCATTGTATTGAGTAATGAAAGAATTGATTTTACTTGATAATGAGTTTTTCAATTCAACTGAAATGACAGGAGAAATTGGTAGTATGAAGTTCTTGAAGTAATTCAAGGAATGAAAGATTGAATAGATCAAGAATGGGTACAAGCCACTTTTAACAATTTTTGTGTTGGAGAATAAATACCAAGTGACAGCCAATGAAAGATATTGGAAGTTATCATTATTCAAAAAGTTTCTAAAGTTGAAGAAGTTTATCAAAGAATGCTTTGAAGATTTAAAGATTTGAAACAAAACAATGAAATAAGTTGAAATAACAGATATCAATGCATAGTTATAATACTTTTGTGATAATCTGTATGAAAAGAAAGAGAAGAAAAAGTATAGAAAGGTATTTGTGATTGTTGAGACGTGACCAATGTACCAGAAAAATTGAGGAGTCTATATCATGTTCAATCGCTGTTAGTTATACTGTTATGAGTAATTTTTTTTTTGGTTTTAGTCTTAAGCGAGACGTTGATTGTAAAATGTTGATCACTGATGGCGATTATCAGCTGCAAGATGTACTTACTCTTAATTTTGGCTTTAACTGTTGGATGAATGAGCCAAAAGAAGTTGTTGTGGCCACAGCTTGCGGTTTAGGCTCTGCTGTTGATGATGAAGGTGAGGACATTAGGGTGTGAAAGTTGGTTTTGTGAGAGGAGCAAGACTGAAAGAAAGCTTTTGAGATAAGTGTCTTTCAAAATTGGAGGAAGTTGGAAGATGGAAAAAAATCGACCTTCGCGCCACAGATGCCGTTTTGGGAAAGCGCATAGTTTGGTTGCTATGGTTACTTGCGCATTTCCTGTTCCGGCAACGTTCTCCAGATCCAACCCAAAATGGAAATAAGGCAAAATGCAGAAAGGTAAACAAACCAAAAAAACCAAAAAAAAAAAATTTACAGGTCAAAAAATCTCAAAAAAAGTCGAAAACGCCAAAATTAAAAAAATAGCACTTTCTCTCCCTATACAAATCATCCAAACAACTCATTACATAAGAATAACAAGATGAGAGAAATCGTAAGTCATTACTTCCAATCAATACTGAAGAGTTCCATTACCATTCAAGGCTTTCAACCAGCATCGTCTCACGTCTCAATGTTTTTAGTTTCTGAGATCTAGGGCGCGTACAATCTAGCAGGCTGAAACATACTTGGGAATGATGATTCAACCAGTACCATGAATAGAGCTCTTACTAACAACTTTTATTCAGATTCATTTATCAGCAGGTCAATGTGGTAACCAAATCGTAAGTTTGTCTTCAAACACTTCCCAGATCTTGAATATGATCTATTGTTTCCTTGTTTGTTTACATTTTCAGAAGGCAAATTCCCAATTTTCAATGCCCACTAGACATACCCCTAACAATGGAACAAGTCGATAGAAATGACAATGAAATGTGCCATCAAGAATATTTATCAATAAACAAGGAGTCAAACACATCATATTCATCAAATTTTTACCAGTTTTCTAGTAAGGCAAAACATACTAACAAAATCCAAATATAACAGGGTGCTGCCTTTTGGGAAACCATCTGTGGTGAACATGGTCTAGACAACAATGGTGAATACCATGGTACAGAAGAAATTCAAAAAGCCAGATTGAATGTTTACTTCAACGAAGCCTCTTCAGGCAAATACGTGCCACGTTCAGTTAACGTCGATTTAGAACCAGGTACCATTGACTCAGTCAAGTCTTCCAAGATCGGTAACTTATTCAGACCAGATAACTTTATTTATGGTCAATCTTCAGCTGGTAATGTTTGGGCCAAGGGTCATTACACTGAAGGTGCCGAATTAGTTGATTCAGTTTTAGATATTGTTAGAAGAGAAGCTGAAGGTTGTGACTCTTTACAAGGTTTCCAAATTACCCACTCCTTAGGTGGTGGTACTGGTTCTGGTATGGGTACTTTATTGATCAGTAAAATTAGAGAAGAATTCCCAGATAGAATGATGGCTACTTTCTCTGTTCTTCCTTCTCCAAAAGTCAGTGACACAGTTGTCGAACCATATAATGCTACTTTATCCGTTCATCAATTAGTTGAAAACTCTGATGAAACTTTCTGTATTGATAATGAAGCCTTATATGATATCTGTATGAAGACTTTAAAATTAAGTCAACCATCATATGGTGATTTAAACCACTTGGTTAGTTCTGTCATGTCAGGTGTTACCACATCTCTACGTTACCCAGGTCAATTGAACTCAGATTTAAGAAAATTAGCTGTTAACTTAGTTCCATTCCCAAGATTACATTTCTTTATGGTTGGTTATGCTCCATTAACTTCTATTGGTTCTCAATCTTTTAGATCATTAACTGTTCCAGAATTAACTCAACAAATGTTTGATGCTAAGAATATGATGGCTGCTTCAGATCCAAGAAATGGTAGATACTTAACTGTTGCTGCCTTCTTCAGAGGTAAGGTTTCAGTCAAGGAAGTTGAAGATGAAATGTACAAGGTTCAAACTAAAAATTCATCATACTTTGTTGAATGGATTCCAAATAATGTTCAAACTGCTGTTTGTTCAGTAGCACCAAAGGGATTAGACATGTCTGCCACATTTATTGGTAATTCTACATCTATTCAAGAATTATTCAAGAGAGTTGGTGATCAATTCAGTGCCATGTTCAGAAAGAAGGCTTTCTTACATTGGTATACTTCTGAAGGTATGGATGAAATGGAATTTACTGAAGCTGAATCTAACATGAACGATTTAGTCAGTGAATATCAACAATACCAAGATGCTACTATTGAAGATGACGAAGAATTAGATTATGCTGGTGAACAATCATTAGATGAAGTTCTTGAGTAGATTTGAAATTGAACTTCAAATTATTTCAAGTCTCTTTTGTTTTTATTGCCACTTCATTTCATTCGTTCATTGCAAAATTTCAATCAAAGTTCAAAAGGTAAAGCGAAAGAATAATGAAATACAAACGATTATTGAAAGATAATAACTCTTAGAGTGAAAGATACGAAAGAATCAAGAAGACAATTTGCTGAAAAAAACAGCTTTATTCTTTGCTTTTACATTTGCTCTGTGGCTTGTTGATTTATCATTTGCATGTTATTTTTGATTGGCCTCTAGTTTTGGGTTTATTTTTCTATCCATTATCATATCCCATATTGAAATAGTGCTGGTCGTTTAACCATTATTTTATTCTATTTTGTTTTACGTTCTCTAATTTTTTTGAAAACTTTATACCCTTTTACTTTTACTATTTTTATTATCCACACCAACTTTTGAATTGCTATTATTGAAATACGATTGATAGGGTTGGTTTGATTCTAGCGCGCTTTCCAGGTTCAAATAATATTATAGGTTGTTAATCTAATATCTCTTCCTTATATATAAATTTGAGCTGTAGTTTTTTTGAGCTTAACCGGAGTTTTGAAAATTATGGGGGGCCGCTCAGCTTATATTTCGACCAATTCACAGAATTTTACAGAGTAATCGACGAATAAGATTGCTGTAACTAGTATCGATATTAATTGATTACAATATTCTAATACTACAATTAAGAGTTCAAATGAATAAACAATTAGCTCCATGTATTTGAAATAAATCGAGTATTTACTAACCAAACGGAGTATCACTAAAACCATAAAACACAGCGCCATACAAACAGAATTGCCACCAGAAATCCCTTCTTCAATTACCAAAACCATACAAGGTTCTGCCCTGTCTCTTCAAGGCATAGACGACATCCAATGAAGTGACAGTCTTTCTCTTAGCGTGTTCAGTGTAGGTCACAGCGTCTCTGATGACGTTTTCCAAGAAGGACTTCAAGACCTCTCTGACTTCCTCGTAGATTAAAGCTGAGATACGCTTGACACCTCCTCTTCTTGCCAATCTTCTGATTGCTGGCTTGGTGATCCCTTGGATGTTGTCTCTGAGGACCTTTCTGTGACGCTTGGCACCACCTTTGCCCAAACCTTTACCACCTTTACCTCTACCAGACATGTTTGATTGTTAAGATTATTTGTTTTGTTGTATTGTTCAAAGAAACTAATATCCTTTGTTGTGTTGTTGAAAGAGGGAAAGGAGCAAAAAAGTGTTGGGAAATTTGAAAAGTGGCAATGTGATTTGACCTTGTCTGGAGCGGAAAATCGAGTCGGTTTTTTTGACTTTTTTGGCCTTTTTTTGTGCTGTTTTTTTTGTCTGCTTTTTAGGCCATTTTTTGGTGAGGTGAATTCAAAATTTAAATATCATACATATCTCTTCAGTATAACAACAGTTCTCAACACTCAACACAACTTGTAATCACACAATGGCTGGTAACTGGTTGATCAAGTATAACTACATGTCCGCCTTCCTATGGCTGGTGGTACTATTCAACAACATCCTTTTGGGATCTGTCATTGGCCAACCAAGATTGTTCTTGGTCACAAACAAGTTTCTTACTTTAGTACAATGTTTAGCCATTGTTGAAGTTTATAACTCTGCTGTTGGTAATGTCAAGGCTCCATTGTTTACCACTGCCTCACAAGTCGCCTCAAGACTCTTGATTGTTCTTGGTGTCTTCCAATTGTTGCCAGATTCTCCAGCAAATACTCATTTTGCATACGTTTCCTTAGTATTTTCATGGTCAATCACTGAAGTTGTTAGATACTTTTACTATGCTGAAAACTTAATGATTGAAACCAAGGGTAAACCAGCTAAATTATTGACTTTGTTAAGATATAACTTATTCATCGTATTATACCCAACTGGTGTTGCCAGTGAATTGGCTATGATTTATTTATCCATGGATGAAGCTGCTTTGAAATTCGGTCCTGGTATTAAAATTGCTCTTTACGCTATCATGGCAACTTATGGCCCAGGTTTATACATGCTATACACACATATGTTGAAGCAAAGAAAGAGAGTTATGAAGACATTGAATGAACAGGAACCAGAACCTGCTTCAAAAAAGGCCAAATGATCAACTATTGAATCTTGTTAAACAAACTGAAGATGTTATTATATTACTTCTTTAGAATTAATACAATAAAATTGCATATAATATTCAATACGAATGTAGCATCTATATTTCAATCTAATTCACTGGTATACTTTTCAATTAAGATATGCAGGCCTGCTCAATATTCTCTTTGTCGAAACATGCATTGCAGACTGTTCGAAGCATTGAATAAAATTCAACAACAACCACAATCTTACTTCTAAAAATAAACAATTACAACAACCTTGGAAGATAAACTGTTTGATCATCAACATATACTCTTTGTTAAACTTATACGATAAAAGTTCGTTGTTCATCGCATGCATTGTATGATTTTGTCTTATGTTTTTGAGGGTAAAATTAATTGCAATATTTATAAGACAACCACCTAATAAAGCAATTGCAATCCCTTTGAACATTTATAAAGGCTTCATTTCAACCAGTAAAAATAAATATAATCAAATAGAAATATTCAATGGTTGAATTGTTGTCATGTTTCAGCCCAGCGGATGCGTATTTTGTTCGAGAAACCACCATCCGTCAAAAAATCAAAAAAATCAAAATCAAAAAAATTACGCTGGACCAGGTTGGATCGAAAATATTGACAGTGGGTGAGTAATTAGTTGTTTATATCAATATCTACAATATTATTAGTGTTTACTTGAGTGCTATCAATGACCCAAATGATCATATATATTTTCAAATATTGTTTAATTTGATGCCTTTGAACTACTAAAGGACGTTGGCGGTTTCTCCAATATAAATCCATATCATCATTAATCTTTAAGAAATTTGAAGATAACGTCGCGATTCGCAGTTATTAATACATAAGCAAATTATAAATTAATGTATAATTAGAGTCATGATCATTCTTAAATGCAGGAACGAAAACTGCCAAAGAGGGCTGTGCAAGTGAAATGATATTTGATATTAATGAAGCTTGAAATAATGGGATGATGAAAACACCACCACCAACAATCCAATACCAGCGGTAGATAATCAACTATTAATCTACTTATCAGAATCAGATGCATGGTTCTTGATAAAAGATGCAGCGTTCATAATTCTTCTTTGTTCTTCATCATCCCAATTTAATTCTCCAATACTTTTGCTTCTAGTTAAAGTATTCTCACCTTCATCCTCTTCATCATCGTAATAATCTTCGCCATCTGATAATTCATCTTCATCATCATCGGCTGGTTGCATGCGCTGTTGATGCGTTGTGAACATATCATCAGAATATAATGGATGGTTTTTCTTGGTGTATGACTGTCCATCATCGTTTGGATCAACGTAATCATCATCTTCATCGTCCAATGTAATATGACGATCAATGACACCGCGATGATTGTGCCATGCTACCAAGTCATCATCTTCATCATCTTCGTCTGATGAACCAAACTTATCAGGCAAGTCGTTGGTTAACTGTTGAGACATATATCTGGAGAACTGATCACCTTGATCATCTGAATCATGAGAACTATGTGTATCAGCTTCATAACTTTCTCTGTATTCATCCTCTGTAGCCTTGTCTTCATGTTGATACTGTATTATGTTATCATCATGTGCATCTTCATATTCTTCTGTACCATTGGCATCATCGTAACCTGAGCCAGTAATATCATGATCAACATTTGGATCCAAGGTAAGACCTTGATCACTACCAGTCGTGACATCACCAAGGTCATCAACACCACCTAATAGTGTATTGTATTTTTCTCTAGTCTCCACTAATATCTCAGAATAATATACTGTCCAGTCATGGGACGATACTGCTTCATCAATGGTTTCATGAATTATATTTGGTGTGTAAAGAACACTGAACTTGACCACCTCTTCAGCAATCAAAGTCAAATGACCCATGTAACCTAGTCTAATACCAGTTTGAGCTTCATATTCTTCACATTCCCTTTCGCATTGAACAATCAATTCTGTTATTTTGCCACGGGCAAACAAATCAATGGCCAGATATCTGTTATAACTCATATCCATTGAACCATTCAATATCTGTTGAACGATATCAAAGACAGCATTATGCAAGAAATTATTCCATGGGAAACGTAGAAAGAATTTCAAAATTATGGAAAGTATTGAAGTATCTGTCAGTGCGATTTTCAAAAGATCACCCACAACAGGGTTTTCACGTAGCTTGATTTCATTCTCATCATATTGAGTTTCAGGAGCAGTGATATCCACATCAGAGTCAGGTTCTGATTCTAATGTTGGTTGGACTAAAGTTAGTTTATTATTGGAGTCATCAACTGGTGATATATCAGAAGATGAAATGTCATCATGAGGAGGATGGTCAACATCCCCTAGAATGTTTTTGGTATCCACTGGAGATGATGCTGAAATGCTTAGTTTATTTATATCATTGGATACATCATACTCTTCATCACCAGATGTATCAGCCTTAGTTTCATTAATGTCATCATCATTATTAGTATTATTATTATTATTAGTGTTATCATTATTATTGTTCTTGTTCTTGGTATAACTATCATGCTCATCTAATGCATTTTGCAAATAATCAAAGTCTTCGCCTGATTTTAACCTTTCTTGTCTTTCTAGTTCAATCAATCTAATTCTTTCTAAATCTCTCTCATGAACAGTTTCTTCACCCTTCTCATCGTTAAGTAAACTCATGTTTGAACAATGTATCAATTCAGCAATCAGTTCACAAATCTTAAATCTTTCAAATCCTAAAGGTTCAATTTCACCAAATGGGGTTAAAATATTTGGTAGTCTCTTCTCGTCAAGCATCTTGGCAAATCTTGGAATGTGTTTGGTAAAGACTTTTATCATATGGCCTAAATAAATTGGATCTCTAGATGTTGGTGGATGTGATTCAATGGTGATAAATAAGACGGGTACAAAATCAAAGTCAGAATTATTTTTTCTAATGATTTCAATGATAACACCAACACCGAATCCTAAACTTGTACCACCATGTAACATCAATTGACATAATTGTTCCATTATTTCTGTGGATACCAGTTCTCTTGTTAGCTCATTTGGACCAATGGTGGCATTATCAGGATTTGAGTTTGCACTTATACTAACAAATGCTTTTAAGAAATCAGCAGCAGCACTTTGAGTTGATGGATGTGACTTTGGATCCAACTTTAATATTAATCTTGGGATCAAGCCCTGACTCTGTAATAATTCAATAATACCTGTTGGGTTATCTGGTTTATCTGTACTTATTACCTTGACAAGGAAATCCATCAATGGTGGGTTATCAATATGTCTCAAAAATCTATCTACTAGATTAGATTGACTCAACAAAAATGTAAGCATTTCTTCTAATTTCAAATCTAATAAATGCTCGTTGATCTTCATGAAGTAAGTTGATAAAACAATGGATAATGGGGAAGGCTCATCCAAAACTTTCCATAATTTGGCCAAGAGGTCATGATTTTCTATAAATGCATCTGTCAATGACCAGGCATCAGCACTCAAAATATCAGCACATACCTTGGCTCTTCTATCATGTATTTCTTGAGGAGTTTCGGGTTGGTCATCCACGCTACCATCATAATTATCCAAGTATTCTGAATCTGTATCTGAGCTGGTTACGCTTTTTTCCTTTGTGCTATTTGTCTTCCCATCATCATTGTCTTCTTCTTCCTCATCATCATCAACATGATTGTTTGATTCGACAGGTAAATCCTCAGTTATAACATAATTGACTAATTCCTCCAATACATCAGGATGTCTTAAATATTGAATTAGTTTAACATTGGATCCATTTAGCTCATCTAATAGATCAGGTTCATCTAATAGATTGGGCAATATATCTAGATTTGGTTTATACGATTCTTCTTCTTCTTCTTCTTCTTCATCGTCGATGTCAAGATCTTCTTTGTCATCATCATCGTCATCATCTTCGCTGTCGTCAGTAGCTCCTTGGTGCCTTTTATGTTCTGATTCATCATCATCATCATCGTATTCATCACCACTAGCTTCTAACAAGACCCTGGAATCATCAGATCCCTCCGTTGAGATTGATTCCTGTCTTTGTTTCTTTTGGGTTGATTTTTTTGAACTTGTATGTACAAAGGCGTTCTCCAACAAGTTATTTATGACGGAGCCTTCATTATAGCCATCACCAAACCTCCAATAGGCGCTTGACATGATTTGTGGAATTGAAAATGGGAACAAGATTTTAGAGAATTAGCAATTAGATAGTGATATATGTTTTTTTTTTAGTAGGAGGACAAGCAAGAAATATCAGTAAATTCAGTTGATTGTAAAAGGTCTTTTGATTTGGATATTACAACTGCGATGGTATCTCTCTTCTTTATATTATAATTTTATCAGCTGGAATAGTATGAATAATTGGGTTATTATGATTAATGGTTCATATGATTTCTTCAGTGCAGATAATATGAGATTCCCCAGTTGGTTGGATTTGTCCTTGTTGTTGGATATTTGATAGAAATCTAAATTCAGTGGAAGGGCAAGAAAGAACCTATCAAGCGATATGTAAAAGGGAGACACAAAAGACGGGTTTCGCAGCCAGATCTGAGCTTGAAAAGCGTCCTGCTTAAGTATGGGTAGATGTGTGTAGACGTTACGGTTCACAACAAGACTCCCTCTAGTTGATGAGAGGTGTCAATGATGAGTTTTGGGTACGAGTTTATCGTTTGTTGTTCTTTGTAATTTCTGTATTAATTTTGAGCTTCGTTAATTTTTTTTTTCTCGTCGAAGTTTTTGTTGTGTAGATTTCTGAGTTTGAGAGAGCCAACTGGAGAGGATGTGTGTAGTTGTTGTTAGCAGAGTGTAGCAATTTTAGAAGGTGAGTGTCTGTATTCTACAATAGCAGTGTCAATATACAGTATAAATGTATTTGAAATTGCTTTGTCAATCGACGTAGATAGGATAATTACCTGATTGGGGAATTACTGTTTTGGGATAATTTATGGTCTTTTTTTGTATTTTTTTTGGTGATATTTTTCGTTGAAAAATTTGTTTGGAAAATTGGTATTAACATCGAATATCATCAGATATCACAAGGAAAAAACCAATATTGGCCAGTTACAATGAGCTTCCTCCGTTTATCTAGATCTTTGCCTATGATACAGGCTGTCAGACCTACATTTTCATCCATAATAAGACCTTACCTTTCACTACAACAAACTCGTTCTTTCATTTCATTCCCAAAGACTCCAGAAATTGAAGCTTTTGAACAAAAGAAGAAGGCTAATCCAAACCCAAACAATTTTAAGAATGCTGCTAAGATTCTACCGGGTTCAACCAACTTGGAAGATTTGGCCCTTATGAAATTGGATGGTGATTTATATGCTCAAATCCGTCTACACAATAGAAAATATTTGGTTACAGAAGGTGATGTTGTAACAGTGAAGGCCAAGATCAAAGAAGCTGAAGTGGGTGATATTATTGATTTCAGTGATGTCCATATCATCGGTACTCGTAACTTGACCTACCATCAATCACCAATAGCCCAAGACTTATATTCAATCAAAGGTGTTGTGGTGGAAAAGACTAAGGAACCATTCTTTAGAAGAATAACCAAACAAAGAAGATGTAGAAAATACCGTTCTACAATGGGAAAGCACAGCAAGACATTGATCAGAATCAGTGAACTAAAACTATTGGTATAGAATAGAATAGACAAGAGAAACAGCTTGGATGCTCAATTTATGAACCTTTGAATATTTCTACCGTACATAGTGAAATGAAGAAATATGCCATTGTCAATAAATAAAACAGGTTAATTTTACAATAATCAATGTTTTGTAGATTAGTATCCTAGATTGCTTAATCAAAACAACATGTTGATTGTAAATCAGATGCTTATATAAACGTAGTATCCAAACATCAAAATTATAACAAAATTACATTAAAATTACAAAATTACTAGGATCTCTTCTATTTTCAGAATATCCTCTTCCTGGTCAAAAAAACAAATCAAAATAAAGCTTCTTAAATTAACACCGCCAAACAAAACAAGCTCCACATATATATCCAAACTGGACACATGACACAGTCCATATCACCGCAGCAATCACATCCATCTGCTTCCAACAACGGCTCAGCCAATGGCTCAGCATCTCCCAAAAAGAAGGCATCCCATTCAGCCAAAGCTGCCTCAAAATTGAGCTCAATAGAGAAACCAATCATAATAACCCCCTTGTAAGTCTTTCTCAATGATTTGATATATCAATCTGAAGAGATTTGAAGACAATTGGACTAACAATATCTACTCTAAGAATCACCGAATCCAACTTTGGCTCAGAAATTGGCAACAGAACAAAGGCTATAGAGTCATTCAACGAGATCGGTCCACCAGATCTTGTACACATCTCAACCTATCACAGGTCTCATCAAAGAGAAACAGGCCAGTATCATTATCTTACAGGTCTAGATGTATCCAGTGAAGTGGCACCAGTGGCATATCTTAGTACTTTGAATCTCACAAAATCGCAAGGGAGCTTAAGACATCCAAATATCTTGACATATTGTACATATAATGCCATTTACAAATGTGATATCAGAATTAGAATGGAATTACCATGTGAATCCTTGTCTTACCGAATACAATTGATCCCAAAAGATAGAACTAAACAGATCTCTAGTGAAATTCCTGCGCAAGTATGGGAAACACTATTCGTTTCTTCTATTGTTAGAAGTGTTCTAATCAATTTAGACTTTGAAAGAAAGCTACCAGGTTTGGTTGAAAAGCCATTATGCGTTTCAATGGTTCAATCAAGAACGATAATTGAGAAATTGATCAAATACATTGATAAGGGCCCAATACTTGGTCGTGATCAACATATACAAAGATCATCGATACTGGAAAATTTCTTAGTTGATACCATTTATAAAATTGTGGAACTCACAAATCTTGGGAAATATGCCATTGAGTTGATAAAACAATTGAATAGACCAGAGTTGAATGTCATCTTAGTCAGATTATATTTGTTGTCTCATTTAGAAATCAATGCTATTCAGTTGTTGTATTCCTCAATAAGGTCAAACCCTAGAGATACTTTATTATTGAATGAACAAGTCAAATTTTTGATTCAAAAGAGAGAGTTCAAATTAGCATTATCACCTGCCATTCAAGCTATAAAATCAAATCCAAGTTCATTTGATGCTTGGTATAACTTGACAAAAGTTCATATTTTAAACAATGATATCCCAACTGCATTGGTGGCATTGAATTCATGTCCAATTTATGATCTTAAATATAAAGATATTTTACTTCAGGAAGCGAAAGATGTCATTATACAGCCTTATCCAAACGAGGGTAAAGTTCAAGAAGTTTGGAATAACTCAATACAAGTGTTTGGACTGAATAGTGATTCTCTTATAAAATTTAGTCAAAAATTTGAAGTACAAGCATCTGATCCTTTATTGATAAGAATCAATTTAAGATCCAAGAAGGGAAATTTATTGAAAGCTTATGAGTTGTTGATATTAATGATTAATAAAGTTGGATGGGATGCAGTTTTGAAATCAAGATCTGAAGTTTTTATAATGGATGATGATTATAAAAACCTTGCTAGTACAATGTCATTAAACTCAGTCAAAAGTGTGGAATTAATGAGACAGAAGAGATTATGTGAACCATGGTTGGATAATTTATTTGTGGTACTGTATGAAGATTTGAGAGTTGTGCTTATTGTGGAGAATGAATTATCAGACCAGAAACAAATAAAGCATAGTTCATTGGAATGGGAATTGATAGGTTTGACATCGCTGAGAACTCATCATTATAAAAATGCAGTTGCGTCATTAAGAACAGCACTGAAAGCTCAATTTGATATCATCGCAGCCAACAACCTATTAGACATTTGGTTAGATAATAAATTTAACCCAGAGTTCAAAATATGGCTTGAGAATGATAAAAATAGAGGCACGTCGAGATTTGATTTCCCAACAGACCAAGCATTGTATTGTTTGGTAAAGACCATCAGTTATAACATTAGATATTATGACGAGTTTGAATTGAAGGTCTTATTATTTATGAAGAAGCTATTCACATTATTTGATTCAGAATTCATCAAAAACAAAATCCAGGTGCAATATGAGAATGATAATGATGATGAGACCAATTCTGGAGTTATACCATGCTTTGATAAGCTTGTTGCTACAGTCAAAGCCTTGAATCAAGAATTTTGAACCTTTTGATCGGTCTAATCATGGAAGGACAGACTACTAATTCTTCATAATTTATGACAAGATATCCATACTAAAAATCCATACAAATTTGCCAAATATGAAAAACAACACATCCTACTTCTCAACCATCAAATATATACCATTTGCTAGTACAGAATCTACCATTTGTAAGCCTGTGAATTCTAACTCTAAACAAAACGACTACATACTACATACAATAACTGATACAAGAAAAATCCCGATCTGAAAAAATAGAAAATCGTAGCACATTATTATTGTGCCATATTGATACTTGACATCAAATTGAAGAGCCAGAATTGCAGCACACTTAATCAAACAACAATGCCTGAAGATTCTCTGCCAATAAACAAACATATCAAATACTTCAAGCTGTGCCTCAATGTGCTGCCTGCCAGACTTCAACGAGAAGATTCCAACAAACTGATGCTGATTTATACCTGTATTGCAGGCCTGTCCCTCTTGAAATACCAATTTAGTGAGGAGGAAAGGGAGATATACACATCTTTCGTCTACAGACTATACGTGCCATCTAAGAAGGGATTCAGGGGTTCGTTGACACACGAACTGAAGAGAAAGAATGGCGAAGAAGAAGAAGATGAAGATGATGGCTACGATCCTCCAACAATCGCTAACACATATTGTGCTTTGTGTATCTTGTTGACGTTGGGTGAGAATTACTTCAAGAGGCTGGATGTTGATAAGATCATGGGCTATGTGTCCAGTTGTCAGCTGCCTAATGGCCAGTTTTTGTCATTGGTTGATATTCATGGGAAAGCATTCGGTGATGGGGATTTAAGACTATGCTATATGGCATGCTCAATCAGAAAGATGTTGGGATATGATACAAATAATCACAAGGATGCCATAGATTTTGATATAGATCAACTGGAGTCATACATAACATCATTGATCAATCCCTACACTGGTGGATTTGGTAATGTTGAAGCACATGCTGGATACACATTTTGTGGACTGGCTTCACTAAAGTTAATCAATAGACTAAATTGTAATGATGTTTTGAAATGGGAGAAAACAATTGATTGGCTAATACATAGACAGATTGATTATAATGAATATAATAAGTCATTGTTGAATCACGAGTTCTGTGATTCGAATGATATTGGGTCTCATAACGGGAGAGTGAATAAATATGGTGATACATGTTATTCATTTTGGTGTTCAGGTTCATTATCATTCTTTAAAGATGGATTGAGGTTCATTGATGGCGAGAAAAGTGAAACATATCTATTAAGAGTGACACAAAATTTGATAATGGGAGGGTTTGGGAAGACTGAAGTTGATAACCCTGATCCATATCATTCCTTTTTAGGATTAGCAGCTTTATCATTGATTGATTGTCAATCGAATACAAAGTTAAATAAAATTGATACAACACTATGCATATCAGAAGAAGCTGCAAATATACTAGAAGGGTTTAAAGAGAAAGATTGATTGCATAATGGTGTGAATTGAGCTAATTCATATATATATATACAAGGATAAATGCATTATTTAAGAATTTCAACAAACCGGTAATGATTTCAGATCTTATTACTGTCAATAGAAACAAACTTGATGATTTCTTCGTATATCCCCCATGCAATTCCAGCACTGAAAGCCTTTCTAGTCAATCTTAAACTTAAACCGTCAAACAATCTCAATGCTCCATCATTAAGTACAATAAGTCTTACCGTTTTCAAAAAACTTGTAAATTTCTCAGGTTGTAGTTGCATTCTAGTCTTGATAGTATCAAATGGTGCTGTGATTGTAGTGGCCATACTGGCAGCTGAAAAGGCAGATAATGTATTGATCATGGCAGATTGTGAAGTGTTGAATAAATTTGTTGATGATTCGATTTCGCCCATTTTGAAGGCATTGGGTATTATCACTTTCATTTGTTCGTATAACAAGACGTAAAGCCCAGCATATGGAGCATCACGTAACGCTGTGGCTAGAAAGCCCTTGAAGAACCCATTTATACCTTCATTGGCATATATCATTCTTACTGATTGCGGCAATGAGCCATAATTGTAAATTGTTGATTCATATCTGACTTTCAATATGGTTATTGGCATTGTCAAGAAACCAACAAATCCTCGAGTCAATCCACCAGTCAGAAGATTCTGCATCATTGTCAACTTGGGTAAAGTAGAGCTTGATTTGGACAGGTCATGAGTCTTAACGTTTGCCTTTGCCAATGAGGTTCTGACCAAGTTCAATGATGAAAGATATAGAGCACTTCCAACGGACATACGAAGGGCTGAGGGCACAGTTCCTCTCCATAGCTGTTTGTAGCTGTCAAGACCCTTCAATGTCGATGTTATTGTAGAGTTGGGAGACTGCTGGACTCTTGTCTTGATCAAATCAAACGGTTGTAAGATGATTGAAGATGTCAATCCACCAGCAAATCCACCAATTAGATGCGAACTGGTCTTTGACTCCTTGGACATCTCTCACCAACTTCACTGGTATTTATATATAACAACCTTTTGTATGATTGCAGCTGATACTCCCAGTATACTAATTAACTTGTCCACTTGAATCAGTGATATGCCAACAAAATGGACTCAACTAATTCTAACCATTCTATTAATATTTTCACTATAACAAGTGGGTCCATGGTGTTGTGATGTTTTCAGGATTATTCATACGCAAATTATTAACTTAGTTATGATACTACAAGTAAAATAATGATTATAAGTTAGACATTTATTCGTACCAAAAGGTAATAAATACTCCTCAAACAACTATACTGTGAAAACTGGCAATATTATTGACCATAATAATTATAATGATAATAGCAATAGTAATGATAATAATTTAATGATGAAGTTTTCCAATAACATGATTAGGCAAACCAACAACTGTCTAAAGGGAAGGATAAATGACAAAAAACAAGTGACAATGTTGGTCAAGCAGTAAGGGAAAGAATCTAATGAAAAATTGCTGCAAATAATGAATATCTAACTAAATGACTTATGAATATATTTTGTGGGAGTTGATGGAACAAACATGATTATTGATCTTCAGCCAAGACACTGGCATCGAAGTACAAACTTGGATCCAATGCATTGATATCAGCAGAGTGTACTTCACCTTCCAATAATAGCTCAGCCATTATTTTCCCTGTACCAGGAGCATTGTTGATACCCCAACAACTATGACCACTTGCTAAATACAAGTTTTCCACATTAGTTTCACCAATCAATGGTCCACTGGAAGATGGAACATCCAACACTGGTAAATAACATGCTTGTCTCTTCAATATATGGCCTCTGGCTAGATTTGGACTCAATTTACCAACATAATGGAATAATTCATCACATTTCTCTTTAATCACTTCAACGTCATCTGTAGTTTCTGGCAAATCAACCAAAGTATCGCCTTCACCACATACATATACTTCATCCTTTCTGGCATACATTTCAGGAGAAACGTATTTGTTACCAGCAATCTTCAATTCTGTAAAGATGGCATATGGAGAAACCATACCGTCATCTGGTGCCACTGTGATTGAATGTGCTCTTAATCCAGAAATAGGACAATCTGGTAATATTCTTGAAGTCCAAGGTCCCATGGCCAATACTATCTGGTCACTAGCCAATTCAATTCTTTCATCTGGTACTCTTGTTGGTCTATATATGATACCAACAGCTGATCCATCTTCTTCATCAAACATTAATTCATCAACTTTACCTAAAATTAGCTCAACAGCACCTGACTCAATAGCCTTCTTCAATAAATAATTCGTGAACTTATATGGATGTACTTGTGCAGTGGAATCTGTACCACCCAACGTTGACCAATCTTGGATTACTTCATTCTTAATCCATGTTAAATCCTTTGGTAAGTCATTATGTGATGCTGCGGTGTGTTCATTTTTGATTGAGTTTTTAGTGACAGTTCTCTTCTTTGGTGGTGGGTTTTGTAATGTTAAAGAGTCTTCACTTGTGTTTGGAGTTTCGTGGCAATGTGTGGTTGTAGTTGTAGTTGTGGTTGTTGTAGTAGATGACTTTGGAGAGCTTGGGTCTGGTGTGGATGTTGATGCTCTTTTCTTGTCATTAGTTATGGTGCTGTCATTATCATTAGTTGTGGATGTCGTTGCTGGTAAGTCATCAGATTGTGATGTAGGTGTTGGTGGAATGTTAGTGTCATCTTCACTCTCAATTTCACTTTCACTTTCACTTTCACTGTGTTCATCTTCCTTCAATAAATGTTGTATGCTACCCTCTAATGAAACGGTGGTTAATCTTCTATAACCCCATTCTTCTTCACCGTTGTATTCGTCTGATAATTCTTGATGTAATTTGAAACTCATTGGAACAATTTGTTGAGGGAAGGCCCATAGGGCTAGCAAACCACCAGCTTTACCAGATGCACCACCGGCTACTCTCTTGGATTCAATGATTGTTATATGATGGGTTTCTGGAGAGAAATCTGGATGCTTTGTAAGATAGTATGCGGTACAAACCCCAATGATACCAGCACCCACAATTACAATGTGAGTTTTACCATCGGCCTTTCCTGAAGGATATGACTCGAATTTGAGATAGTTTGCTGATTCTGGCATTAGTGATAAGTTATGGTTTCTGGGATGAATGAATTGGAATATTAAGGTGTAAAATAAGTGTCTCTAGTTCGTCTTTGCCTTGAAAGTTCTTTCGTATTAGTTCCTAGTTTATAGAGTTGAGAACAAAAAGGGGAGCAAAAAACACACAGAATCTGGATATGACAAGATATAAGTATGAGATGAGGATGTTTTGAATATGATTTTTTGCAAGTTATATTCGGGAAATTAGATTGATCTTTCTTCCTCTTTTGATTATGAGACGATAAAATTTATATCGCTTTGATCAAACACGATTTGAATTTGGGTATGGCGATTAGGAGTTGCGCTGGTTCAAATAAGACAGCAGCGATATCAGATGTTCTTCAGGGGCAGGAGCTTGTCAGTTAGGTCAGCCTTTCTTGATGTGAATGACAGTAGAAAAGCGATGTTTCGTTGCACTGGCAAAAGACTTGCTAGACTGAGATTAAAACTTGATTTGGATGAGTTCTCTGTTGAGATTTCGCCTTTGCCCTTTGCCTTGAGTAAGTCTCAGTTTTGTTTATTTTGTCGTTTTAATTTTTTTTTAAAAAAAGTCGTTCGATTATGTTTTTTTTTTTTTTTTTTTTTTTCGTCACGTGATTCTAATGTCCGGATGTACAGTTATTAGCAAGTAGGAGATGTCTATTATTCTTCTACTTATTCTCACTAAGGGCAATGAGGTACTCTCCAAGGGCTCTCAAGGGGTTCTCTGGTCTCTCGTGACTGATCTTTCGCACAGCATCAAGCAGGTAGGGTGTGACCTCAGCATTCAACCACTGTCTGACTGGTGAGCCTCCAATAATCTGGGACGCGCTCATGTTCTCTGGGATCTCATATTGTAACTTCTGTGGGATGGGGCCAGGGGTGGTGGTTCTGGACTGCAGTTCATGCTTGACACTTGGAGCAGAAATTGCTGAATCGCTGTGAGCTTCATCTTCAGGTGTCTTCTCGTTATCCTGATCGTCCTGTTGTTGTTGCAGTATCTCCTCTTGTGTTGTTGATTCGACAGACTCTTGTTTGAGAACTTCCTGTGCTTCAATTGGCTCTGGGACTGCTTCCTTTTCAACAACAGCCTCTGTCATGGAAGCATCTTGGTCTTCAACACTACTCATTTTGTTTACCTTGTTTGTTCTTCTTTGAGGTTTCTCTTAAAATCGTTTGATGTTTGAATCTTGTTTTCGTTGGTTAATTCGTTAATTCGAAATTTCACAATTGTGTTTTTTTTGTTCTTCAATTTCTTGGAAAGGACCAAGGTAGCTGCTACGTACATCATAGGGAACTAATAAGTCATCATCACAAACACACACAAGATGGATCCATTCAACGAAGTCTCTCAGGATGCCCAATCACAAATAGATAATCTTCAATCATTTCTTCAAAGAATATCCTCGACTCCAGCTTCATCTGCTGCCTCAAGAGCTGATATCCAAACTGACTTTGATAACAACATCTCTGAATTACAAGAGACAATACAGGATTTGAAGGATGCAATCGACTCCACAAGAGCTAATCCTGAATTATTTAAAATATCAAAGCTCGACATTGAAAAGAGAGATGGCATTGTTCTGAGGTTGGAGAGCTCCTATAATGAATTACAATCAAGATTCAACTCGATATATCACAACGATAAAAGTGGAACAACAGCAAACACAGTAACCACTAAGGACGGTAGTAATCCATTTGCCAGCTATCAAGACAACCAAAACGATAATCTAAACGAGGATGATCCAGACGGCGTGGCTGCATATAATCAATTCCAACAAGATCAAATCTTTAGAGAACAGGATCAACATCTTGATGGGGTATATGCATCGATGCAAACAATCAACCAACAGGCAAGAGCCATGGGTACAGAATTAGAGGAACAGGCATATATAATTGATGAAATTGATGGAGAATTTGATAGAGTAGGAAATAAGTTGAATAGGGGTATGAAAAGAGTTGAGTTTATCATAAAGAAAAACCAAGAAAGAGCTAGTGATTGTTGTATTGGGATTTTGATTGTTGCATTGATTGTGCTACTAGTATTAGTAATTATTCTATGATTTATTTACTATAAAGTTATTACTATCAAACCCATTATATTGGATTATGGTGAATCATTTATAAAATTCTTTAGTTTTCCCTATTTACACGAACCATACCAATCAATGAGATAACCTTTTAAAAAGTTTGTTCTTGTTTAACAATCTCTGTAACACCACCCATATATGGCCATAACACTTCTGGTAATGATATACTTTGTGTTTCTTCATTATAAAAGTTCTCAACAAGGGCAACAATCACTCTTGGAATTGCCATGGCTGTCCCATTCAATGTATGTACAAAGTAATTCTTTTGTGTAGACTCACATTTATATCTGGTATGCATTCTTCTTGACTGGAAATCAGTACAATTGGATGTTGATGTTAATTCACCCCAGTTACCTCTACCTGGCATCCATGCTTCAATATCATATTTCTTAAACGCTGGTGCACCTAAATCATTAGCTGGCATATTAATGACTTTAGCTGTTAATCCTAATGATTTGATCAATTCTCTTTGAAAGTTCAATAATTTCTCTAATTCCAAAGATGATGATGAATGATCTGGCTTTGCCCATACGAATAATTCAACTTTTGTAAACTCATGCACTCTGTAAAGACCTTTAGTATCTTTCCCACTGGAACCTGCCTCTGCTCTATAACTACGACTAACACCAACAACTCTTTTCGGTAACTCATTCTCATTGAAAATCTTATTCAATCCTAATCCTGCAATAGGAACCTCAGCAGTACCAGTCAAACATAATTCGTCCAACTTCAGCTCATAAGTTTGTACTTCATTGTTCAAATCTCTTGGTCTAAACCCACATGCGTTCGATATTTCTTGTTTCACTATGGATGGAGGTGAAACCATCATGAAGCCATGTTTTCTAGCTAATGATAGTGTATACTGTATCAACGCCTGTTCTAATAGAGCACCATCTCCTAGAAGGTAATACCATGAACTCCCACTTACTAAAGAAGCTGTTTTGAAATCAACAATACCTAAATCTGAGCCAATTACGTTGTGCTGTCTGGTATCCAATTGCTTATAAGTATTGTTAAAAGAATTAACATCATCAATTGTATGTTGTGGATTGATGTATTCAACAATTTCCTCTGTTTCTTTAACGCTAGAATCAATGTAATTCGGCACAGTGTCCATAATGGTGAGTAGTTCATCTTCTATTTCTCTCTCTTTCCCGTTCAAATCTTTCGCCACTGGTTTCAGCCCAACCTGTCTTTTTATCAAAGCTTTGAACTCGTCACTTCCTTGCTTCTTCTCCATGATTAATTTCTCAATGGCATCTGTAATGGTGTTTCTCTCAGTATAAAGGTCTTTCAACTCTCTCTTTATATCTCTCAATTGTTCATATTTGGCTCTAGATTCCTTTACTTGCACAAGAACTTCATCATTCAGCTCTCTTCTTTTGATCGACTCTAGCATCAATGTAAAATTGTCCTCTGTGTATAAAGTTTTAAAATCATAGGATGGTTTCTTCAAGATACTAAGTCTAGCATTGGATGATGACTGTTCTGCAACACCAGCACTTGTAGAGAGAGATCGTCTTAGTAAAGATTTAGCATAGCACGGAGATACTGTTCTTCGCAACATGTCAACTCTAGAGGCAGATCAGATGGATTTATTGTTTGATCTGGTTGGTGGCCTAATAGATTCTATTAAGTGATCTCTACCACAATTCTTTTTGAGTCCCCAAAAAAAAAATACAAAAAATCATAGTACCGAAACGAAAATGAAAAAACGAAAAGAAAAATAGCTGGGTGAAGATGAGCGTACTACCTAATGAATTATTTTAAATAAGATATATTCAAACCAAAGATATGACAAATAAACAATTGAACATTTATTCTAAATTAATTTTTTGCATTTTTTAAAAAAACCTCATGATAATAATGATCCCCAACTAGTTATATAAACAGATTTAAAAGTTTAACTTAGTGAAGAACCATTTGTTCTTACCAGCTTGGTATTTTTCTTCAAATGACTTCTTAACGATCTTCTTGGCTTCTTCACGTTGAGATGGTTCAGCAAATGATTCGGTGGTGATGGCTGATTTGAAATCTTCAACATCAACGGTATATCTGGTTGGTAATAAATGGTTGTAGTTGATAACTTTGATGAATGGCTTAACCTTGGTTCTCTTGGCTAACTTCTTGGCACCAGCAGATTTGGAAACCTTTGATGGGTATCTTTCAATACCAGCAACTAAAGCGTGACTGAATTGATGAGACTTTGAACCTTCATCATGTGGTTTGACGATAACAACCTTCTTACCAGCGTGACGACCTCTAACGACAACGGCTATAAAAATAAATAATGTTAGTACTTTGAGCTATTTCATGCAAATTTCTTGAGTAATGAGAGAGATTCTCCATAAATTGATCTCAGAAGCTTCCCACATTCGATCTGTATTGTTGTGTTGGCTTTGAAATATGATTGTGGCTGTCTGCTCTCCTTTAATAATTTGAGGGATGAGCTCGAGTTATATGATAATGTGTCCAATGATTCATAATGTTTGATAGTCCTTTATTTTGTTCTTAGTGATTAAAGTATATTGGTAATGTTCTCCATTCGTTTGAATATTATCTCCTGGTATGATATATAAGTGGTTGATGAATCTTGTTGGTTGCCATCCCTTGACCTTTTTCCACTTCAAGTCGACATTCTTATGATTTGTGGTGCTACCCCTAGTTGTCGATTCTCTCTCATGGCACTCTTGATGATATCTACTTACCAACTTTACCAGATTTAATGAACTTAGCCATGTTTATAGTTATGTGATTACTTGAGTTAATGTAGAGTTAAGATAGAACAAGACTTAATTGTAAATTCAAAGTGAAAAAAAAGATCAAATTTTTTGCGTCCATTTTCCGTTCTCAAAAATACGCCTGCTCCGTTCTGAAAAATACATTTGTTTACCCAGACAAACTTTTTTGGCACCCGGACACCTCAATTGCTAAAAGGACGGTTCTGGCAGATATCGTACAGGTCAATAGCAGGGGCAAATTTAGAGTAAACCAGTGTTATGTTATAAGTTATTTTCGTTCAAACTTAGTTCAAACTAAATCATAAAGAGATATGTTTGCAAGAATTGTCAAGCCAAATAGAATACTTAATTTTAATAAGTCTCCTCTGAAGAGGTTCTACTCTCCACTTCCTCGACAAAAGCAACGTTTTAACAACACTAGAAGACAAGCAAGACAAGCTGAAATCATTCAAGATGGCCCTACCTCATATAACAATCCAACCAGCTATCGATATTCATATGGCTCCACTCCTCCAAATCCAAATGGTTTGTTAACATCAAGTGATGGAATTACTAAAATCTTGAGCGAACCAACATTGGTGATAGAACGTCAGATTGAGTTTATGAATCTGTTTATTGGGTTTGAGCAGGCTAACAAATATGTTATAATGGATGCTTTGGGGAATAAACTTGGATATATGCTAGAAAGAGACTTTGGTATTGTCAAAATGTTAATGAGACAGGTTTATAGATTACACAGACCTTTCCATGTTGATGTGTTTGATAATTTTGACAATCATATTCTTACTATTAAGAGACCATTCAGTTTTATCAATTCGCATATCAAGGCCTTATTACCAGGGTTTGACCAAGAGGAAAGCGCCATAATTGGTGAGAGTGTACAAAGTTGGCATTTATGGAGACGTCGTTATAATTTATTCAAGGCTGAGGGTGAGGAATTTGATCAGTTTGGTAAGATTGATGCAAGATTCCTATCGTTTGAATTCCCTGTGCAGAATGAAAACGGTGATACCATTGCCAGTGTTGATAGAAATTTCTCAGGGTTATTCAGAGAGGCATTCACTGAC
The DNA here is from genome assembly GCA_030582235.1 of Ruyongia ponderosae. Lineage (NCBI taxonomy): Eukaryota > Fungi > Ascomycota > Saccharomycetes > Phaffomycetales > Wickerhamomycetaceae > Ruyongia > Ruyongia ponderosae. The sequence goes on along the minus strand of JAKTWV010000009.1, from coordinate 41,188 downwards.
ACGGGGGTATATATCTTGAGAATGGACCCTGCTTCATTTGCAGGGATAGAGGGAGATTACAACTCTGTACCAACCCAGCCACTCACTTTAGATCAGAGAGCTGTACTACTGGGAAACGCTGTCAGCATAGACTTTGATTATTTCTCAAGACATTCAAACAACACTGGTTCTATGTACATTGAATAAGAAAGAGCACTTGTATATACAGGAAAAATACTCGTAGATTATATGTCTGAGATTGTAAGCAAGTATCGTATAAGAAATGAATGATCATGGAGTACTACAACTATGGAGAATTATCTGGAGATCTGGAGACCAAATTTTTGTGTTGATTTTCTTGAAAACAAATTTCCTAAAAACACAATGATTATCAAAACCAACAACACCACCAAAAAATCAGAATGTCAGGCTGGAATACGATCGAATCTGATGCTGTAAGTTGATATACACCATTTGCAGGAAGCGTTCCTCAGCCATACATTGTACTAACAACTGAATTTAAGGGGCTTTTCACCGAGTTGGTTGAGAAATTACAGGTTGAAGGAATTGAGTTTGAGGAGTTGTACTCGCTAAGTTCATTGCAAGATCTAGCGTAAGTATATATACATATATCAATTGCATTCATGATATCAACAGATACCAGATCGTCTACTAACGCTGAGCCATGATTTTATAGCCCAGTATATGGTGTTATCTTTCTGTTCAAGTACAGTTCAATCGATCAAACATCGGCGCCATTGGAAGGTTCTTATGACTTTGATTCAAATAATGATGTCTTCTTTGCCCAACAAACCATACAAAATGCATGTGCTACTCAAGCTGTTCTTAATATATTGTTGAATAGACCAGATTTGGACCTTGGACCAGAGTTATCCAATTTTAAAGATTTTGTTAGTGCGTTTGATCCTGCCCTGAAGGGAGAAACAATCTCCAATTCTGATCTAATAAGAGGAATTCATAACTCATTCAGCAGTCCTAATGCCTTTGTTGATGAGCAGCAAAGATATTCAAACATCCCTGAAGATGATGACGAGTTATTTCACTTCATAGGCTACGTTAGGGTTAAAGACCATCTTTATGAGTTAGACGGGTTGAAACAAGCACCAATCAATCATGGTATATGTGAAACAGATGATGATTTCGTTAAAAAAGTTCCTCAAGTATTAACTAATAGAATCAATCATTACAAGGAAGGTGAACTGAGGTTCTCATTGCTCGCCATTGTCAAAGATAGACGGTTAGTGTGCGAAGAGTTAGGAGACGAAGAGGGTTTCCTTAGAGAGATACAGAAAAGAGAGAACCAAGAATCTGAAAATGAGTTAAGAAGAAAGGATCTCATTGGATTAGTTGATGAGATCGTTAGAGGTATAAGTAGTACCAAGAATGATCAAGAGTGGGCGAGAATAATTCTTGATGGAAACACAAATGGGGTGTCAAGGTCACTAGCTCAGAAACTTAGAAGATGAATACTTTCCATGGCCTCTATAAGAATAAATGAGTTGCGCTATAATGATTATAACTCATGAAGAATGCTGAGCCATCCTCTTTATTGTAGATTCCATGATCTGGTCTAGTCTTTTTTAGTCTCCAGCCATACTTGCTCTCATAGTTAAAATATGAGACTAGTCTATTTTTAACGGTCTAGTCTCTGAAAATGACGTAATTTTTTCGAACTTTCCATGAAAAAAAAGGGAAAAGCGAAAGCAAAACATATAAAGTAAACAAAACACTTCACAGATTTATCAGCCATCAGCCACCAAACATTGATCGTTGTTTCCACTTGTCATAATCGTTCAATAGGGCGTTTAAAGCATAACATTATACTTTTTGAGCATTTAACCTCTGCATTCTTGTCCATTTCAGATTTCAGTCATTTGTTTTGGCATTCATATTATCAAGTGAGATCTATACTCCTCATACACCAGCATCACTATATATAGCACTTTCAAAGCCCAAGAGCAAGAGGCCTATTGATTTTGCCAGAAAGGTCAGTACTATTAGATACAACATTCTATCATATTTTCAAAGCACAGTTCAACAAACAAATATCAAAATAATGACCACCATTCGAAACTCGATCCCGATGACGAATGATAACAACAACACTACAATTCCTGTTTCAAATATTAATGGGCAAAAGGCTTCCACGTTCGACTTGGAACCAAACCCATTTGAGCAATCATTTGCTTCAAAAGATTCTTCTGCTAATTCAACAACTTCTTCTGTCGCCTCCAAACCATTAAATATCACAAGCTCTTCATCTCCTCAAATATTGACACCAGGTGGTAGAAAATTGCCACCTTTGGTTCTATCACCAACATTACAAAATTCTTGGAATCCAGCAGCATCATTTGGAAGAACAGGATTAACACCTAATGAATCATCAATGAGAACAGGATTTACTCCTGGTGGAAACTTTCAAATCAATGGAATAAGTCTATCTGGAATAAATACACCAGGCTCTTTAGGATTCTCTACTGGATTCACACCAGGTTTGAGTGCCATATTAGCAGGAACCAATCAGTCCAACAACTCTATCATTAATAAAGATTTTGAAACTGCTCGTATGAGCAACAATATAATCTTGAATCCTCCTAAAGTTCCAGAATTGGTCATGGTTGATCCAGCATCAGCTGCAAAGCACATTAATGACAACGATAAACACACCACCAACGACAAGCATGATACCATCAGTAACAACACCACATCAATTTCCCCGATCAACACTTCACAACCAGATGCCACTTCAGCCAGCAACTATCAAAACAGCACGCAAGTTCTGGTAGAATCCGAAGATAAGCCATCTGTATCAAGCACAAAGAGAAGTAGAAAGAAGGGGCCAGCTACAAACAAGGATAAAACAGAATCACCAAGTGCGAAAAAGGCCAAGATATCACACAATACCACTGCTAAAGAATCTGTTGCAGAAGACGAAGCTGATGCACAACAAGAGGAAGAAAAGCGTAAAAGCTTTTTAGAAAGAAACAGAGTGGCTGCGTCTAAGTGTAGACAGAGGAAGAAACAACAAGTTAACAAATTGGAAAATGATTTGAACTTTTACCTCAATGAATACAACAATTTGACATCTGCATTAGATCAGTTGAAGGATCAGTCTTCGATGTTGAGAGCATACTTGTTAAATGCTTCAGCATCACTACCAGCATCAGACGCATCAAGATTGATAAATAAAGAAGTTCTGCTTTCTTTGGAAAATACATTAGCAATTATTGAACATACAAACTACATGTCAAGGCTAAGAGGAAACAACATATCTGCAAATGACATAATACCTAGCGTCCAACCAATAAATCCATCACTAATACAGCAAACAGTTCAATTATCTAATGATTCAAATGCTCCTGTGCCTGCAGGTACCACTCAGATTACCAATGCTACATTCAAAGCTGCTCAAGTTGCAAAAGACAACGGCATTCCAATTCCAATGAACTTACCGATAACTGCCACACATGTTAACATCAACTCTAACGGTTTAATGCCTGATGGTTCAAATGCTGCTTGGAATACAAATTAGGAACAACCTGCTTTATTCATCTTATTTTTTTGTGCCCTTATTATCTAATGACTTTAATAACCCATAGAATATTGTTTGTTTGATATGAGGTAGTAATTAGTCATCTCATCACTTATCAATAAAACATACTGTATTATCATATATTCGGCAGCTATAGAACTGTAGCTGATTCGACTCGTTTTCGTTATGCTCTATCTACAACTGAGGATTATCGATATCCAATATATTGATATAAAACTATAAGTAAGGGTTCAATATACTCTGCCTAAACAGTTTATAGAAAACACTTGTAAAAAACACTCGCAAATACCTGTGTTCAAAAATCAAATCCTTGATTGAGAACATCATTAATACTTTAATATCCCTTGATATAGACTAGACTCTTAAATTTTCTTTATTCTTCCTTCAGATAAACTCCCTTGAAATTGAGATGATCGAATAAATAGCAGCCTCTGAATAAAAACACCATATATGATCCCTCCGTATAAATAAAAAACAGTTCAAAAGGTTGATCAACATCCTGATATATCACATATAACCGGTATGAAAAGATGGTAGTCAACCCTATCCCTTTTGATGACCTCATATACTTTCGACTTTTGAAAAAACCAACATTATTATAACTTTGATCGCAATAAAGCAGATCACACACTTCACCTTCTAAACTTGAACATTCTATAAATTCATCTCTACCCCTTCACCAATTCTTCTCTATGGTATCAAATCAATATCCATAAAATTAGATGGCACACATCACAGCATATACTGAAAAGACAAACAATTGATCTTAATATTACAACAAATAAGTAATAATCATAAATCCTTGAAACGCACAACCAGTTTGATCATCTTAGTATAACCCAACATAACATTTGAACTCATCATCATAATAATCATGATAGTAAAACATAATACTTTTTTTTCTTTTTCTTTTTTGATAAATATAACTTTTGAATATAAAATAACAATAATAACAATAATAACAATGATAATAGTGATAATAATATAAACTTTTTTACTCTTTTTCTTTTTCTTTTTCTCTTTTTTAACTCTTAGATGATACTCATCTTTTTCTATAATACATAATTGTGAATACATAAACCGACGAATGATATATGGCTTGACAAAATAAATAATCAGCAAATAACAGAGTTGTCAACGCCAATAACATAAGCTCTCCTTCCATATTCAACAAAACAAGTCTTTCTAAGCCCAAACAGATGCACCTCTACTGATACCCTTAGAAGAACCCCAAATATCGTTCAAATAAGTAGTGGTGGAAGCATCATCCAATGATAGCTTCTTTTCAATTCCATTACCAGGGTTGGAAGCATTTGTGCCTGGAGTGTTTAACAAATCAGAGTTCAATCCAAATGATGAGGACCCATCCAAAGAGGATGAACTTGGAAATGAACCAACTGAACCAGGTCTCATTGGAGCGGTCAAAATTGGAGAAGATTTTCTCAAACCCAACAAATCTGTTTGGTGCAATGGTTGTTGAAATGCTTCAAATTTCAAGTCAGGTAACATGCTACTGAGACCTTGTTGATGCATGTATTGCTGTTGTTGCTGGATAGGCAATGGTTGAACTTGTGGAATAGCTTGCAAGCTTGAAATCTGTTGAATAGGAGGCTGATTTTGGTGAAATTGCAACTGGTTAGAGTATTGATGTTGCATTTGAGGTTGTAATTGACCTTGAACTTGGCCCAACTGTTGTTGTGAATGAAGATGTTGGAATTGATTTCCCAAGTGTTGCTGGTTGAACTGTTGTTGTGGTGGCTGTTGTTGTTGCTGGAATGGCTGTTGTTGGTAATGGCCCTGTTGGTGAATTTGGTTCTGGGTTTGGTTTAGGGCTTGATTCTGAGTTTGAGTCTGGCTTTGAGTTTGACTTTGAGTCTGAGCTTGGTGTTGGTTTTGATTGTTGAAGCCTTGATGTTGGTTGCCATGGTTCAAATGTTGGAATTGAGATTGAGAATGTTGATTCATGTTCTTGTATCTGTTATTGTTCATTTGACCGTTGTTGTTGTTACCGTTACCGTTACCGTTATTGTTGTACTGTTTGTTCATTTGGTAGTTCTGATTGTTATTGTTGTTATTGTTACCGCTGTTGCTATTGTTGTTGTTGTTATTGTATCTACCACCAGTGTTGTTGTGTCTATGGTGGTTACCATTGTTTCTGTTGGTATGAATATTTGGAGTATAATGATGGTTATACGGTTGATGTTTGGTAAAGTTTGAAATGGCCTTTTCCACTTCTGAAAACTGGTAGTAGAATGGAATGCTTTCAACTTGACGTCTGACCTCGATTTGTTGAGAGATCATGTTGTCATATCTCTGAGGGACCACTTGTTGACCTTCGACCACTGGAAGCAAGTTATTTGATTGAAGAGATGCCATATTTTCCCAGTACGCTCTTCCTGTGTTCAAATGTGAATGAAATGATGCAAAATGAACTGTGAAACTAGCAGTGGTAAATTAATGAACGAAAGATCTATAAGAACTGCCAGAAAAAACCGCTTTCAGATGGCTCGAGTTTACTTTGCTCCAAAAAGTATTAACCATGTTTATGTCTTCATCTCGAGAAAACTGAAAACTTTTCCGCTGCCCTCGGAATTAAGCCTCGAATCAAAAAAAAAAAATCACTTCCGGGGGTGAAAAAATTATAGTGAAGGACCGTTACACCGTTACCATCAAATTTGACAATATAGGGTTAAGCTAGTCAAAAGGATAAAGGAAGAATGATGAGCAGCTTTGTGTCCAGGAGATCATTTGCTACTACAGCTTTTAGAAGAGTGACTGATAAGGGCTTACCAAAGCCTGCCTTCAAGACGAAGGAGATGAAGGATTCCACACAGACATTTGACAAGAACTTTCCAACAGAGAAGAGATTGAGACCTTGGGAAATAACTGGTGAATCCAAGGATAGTTATTTTACTAGAAAGTTTGCACACATACATGCTGATAAGAAGTTCAAGCGTATACATATTGAAGAAAACAAAGCTAAAAAGGCTGAAGAGAAATCACAACAAAGTGCCGAATCTGGACAGTTCGATCAAGAAAATGTTGGTGTACCTGTTCTTGAAGGTGAACCTGCTTCACAAGAAAGCTTGAAAGGTGATTTCTTTTCCAGTATGAGAAGTGGACGTGCTCTACTGCACCAAGGTGTAACATTTGCTGATAAGTCTGTGGATCCTACATTAATCGGAACATATGTTGATAGTAAGCGTCATAGAAACCAATTTAATAACTTAGTGAAGGGTAAATATAGAGCCAATCCATTGACTGAATACGTTTATGGTGTTGTTCCCGTTCTAGCTGTGTTATCAGCCAAGTCAAGAGACTATATTGCAAAACTTTATTATCATAAAATCAATACTAAGGACACGAGATTTGAGAGGATTATGAAGCTCTGTGAAGAACAAAACATACCTATTGTGGAAACTGACAAACGTCAACTAACAGTACTTGCTCAAGGTGGTTCACATATGGGGTATGTATTACATACCAAACCAATAGAAGCACGCCAAGTTCATTCATGTGAACCTTTCATTCCAAATGCTGATGCTCCAGATCACTTCTTCTTGAGAGATGCTGAAGAATCTGGTTTTGATAATTTGATACCAATTGAAAAGAAGAATAGAAATCCTGTTGGTTTATTTCTAGATAGTATCACTGATCCTGGTAATATCGGTGCCATCATTAGATCTGCCTATTTCTTCGGTATTGACTTTGTGGTTATATCTGAGAAGAGTATTCCTACTCTTTCTCCCGTGATTACAAAATCATCTGCTGGTGCCGTTGAATATATGAAAGTATTTATGTCAAATGATCCATTGAAGTTTTTAGCAAGATCAAGTGCTAATGGTTGGACGGTCATCTCTGCAACGACGATAAAGCCTCATCCAAACACTGTCATTAACGTTATGCAAAACTCAAAAGCGATGGATATTGAACATATAAGCGGTGTATTGGATGATGGTCCAACATTATTGGTGATGGGAGCTGAAGGTGAAGGTGTCAGAACCACAGTTAAGGTAAGGAGTGATTACTTGGTGGAGATTCCACATCATCCAAATGTCAATCCATTGATTGATAGTTTGAATGTTAGTGTTGCCTCAGCTTTGTTATGTGAAAAGTTATTGAAGACTAAATGATAGCTTTAAGATGCCATAATCTTGTGCTTGAACAGATAATATTATGAAATTAATCTTGTATATAGGTTCTCAGATTTCATAATGCTTTCTTGGAATAAATGAACCAGTTTTGAATGACACCGTTTGGGAGATAGCTAGTGCTTTCAAATTGTATAGCTGCGGAGAAAGCATATGTAGCAGCGAAACGTAAATACTGATGAATGATATTAGAGAACGAAATATTTACAATTATCAATCTTGAAATGTTATCAGATAAGTGGATGATTCGTAAAAAATTAAGCGACATTATAAAAGAAACCTCAAAAACTCAAACCAGTTACTCTTGAATGTTTGATAATACTGATTCAACATTAGCATTAGCATCATTAGAAGTCAACTGTGCGGATTGTTGCCATGCAGGAATAGATAATGACTCACTAGGTGGTGAGGCAGTTCTTTGCCAAGCAGGAATTGATGATTGTTGAGAAGCTGATGAATTTTGTTGCCATGATGGAATAGGTGTCTTTGTTGCTGATGAAGAAACAGATGTATAATCTGATTGGGCATCATCTGAAGCGGAAGATACTGATGAGGCACGTGGTGGTGAAGGTATTGATGATGATGGAAGGTTGGTATTGTTTGAGATCGGTGTAGAGCTAGATGTTGGATTGCCATTTGTGTTTGCATTCTTTAATTTAGCCTTTTTCAAGATTTCACTAGCAGAAGGAATGGATGATACTGGTGGAATCTGTGATGGCTTTTCGCTGTAAGATGATGATCTGTTTTTGATTAATTGTTCTAATGATTTTAATTCACTTTGAATGGTGGCAACTTCGGAATTTATTGATCCTTGTTGTCTTTCAACACTTCTATCCAAAGAATTCTTCAAATTTTCAACTTCAGATTTCAAAAACTTCAAATCTTCTTCAATTTTTTCATTTTTCAATCTTGTTTCGCCAATAACTTCAACTACTTCCTCAATAGTCTTTGATATTTCCTCAGATTTTTTCTTCTCATTTTCTTTCAGCTCCTTATTAGTCTCAGTAATTTCGTTCAGTGTAGCCTCTATTCTTAAAAACTCTTGCTCAATTGCTTCTTTGTCTTGTTCTAGCTTAGTCTTGGATTCAGGCATGATGTTAGGAATCAGGTATCTTTTTGTTATTTGATATAAAGCATAAGAGACGCCAACGGTGGCGGTGGCCATGATGAAGTAGTCCTTCCAGTCTCTTTCTGGCACAGGAGGTGGAGCAGGGGCATAGTACTGCTGAACAGGAGCAACAGCAGGAGCAACAGCAGGAGCAACAGGAGCAATAGAAGTAACAGGAGCAGCAGCCTGGCCAGCCTCACATCTTCTGAGAGCTTCATCAATCTCCTCCTTGGACAGACTCTTGCTCTCCAGGAACTCAATCTTCTTCTCCAGCGAGGCGTCCCTGACCTGGGGGTCTCTCAAAAAAGTGACAGCGTTGTCAACAAGGTCTTCACGGATAGCCATTGCGATGAAGTGCTATGGAGTGTGAGTTTGTTATTTGCTGTTTGTCTTGTTGATTTGATTTGATTTGTTGTTTGTTGTGGAGGTTCAAAGGAATTTTGTTTTTTTTGGTTTTCTGGCGGGTTTTTTTGGGAAAGTCCAAGCTGAAATACTTTCTTACTTTCCAATACTGATGTTACTGCTCTACGATATAATTTGAACAAGTTAATACTGGTTTTGCGAGATGACTGGCAGAGATGTTGTTGTGGCAGAGTTTCGTGCACTGCTGGAGGAGAACAAGTCCAACTGCTGTGTCTTCTACGTGGAGACAGGCCAATTCTGGGACGATGACTACCAAGTAAGCTGATTTAGAACTACTGCTAATAGGAACTGAACATTGATACTAACTAGTTATGACTTACACCTTAGTTTGAAAAGAGTTTGAGGATACTGCCCTTCAATGATCAGGTTAGAGTGATAAGTAAGAAATTCCCTGCTGATGCTAAGACCAGTTTGGCAAATGGGTTATTGCAAAGATTTATATCATGCCTAATGTTGAACCAGACAGACATAAACCTCTTGAAGTTTGGTAAAAATCAATATGGTAAACCGTTTCTTAAAGACTCGAATTTCAACTTCAGTATGAGTAACCAACAGGGATATACATCAATGATCATAAATAATGATGCCAATGCAGAGGTTGGGATAGATCTAGCCAGTTTGGGGGATCTCAAATCATTCAAAGAAGATGATGACTTCTTGAACCATTTCAAAGGCATATTTCATAATGAAGAATTCTCAGTCATAAGGCATTCTTCAAATAAAAAATTGTTATTTACACAATATTGGGCATTGAAAGAGAGTTATACCAAGAAACTAGGGATTGGTTTGAATGGTGATCTTCAATCATATAACTTTCAAAATGTTCAACTAGTTCATGATATTTCTCCACTGATAAAAGCAACGCAGCAACATAAATTATTTGAACTCAAACCTCATGAATGGACTCATACAACTACTTTATCGTTGAGCGATAATGGTGAATGGGAAGACTTAGATATATTGATGGCACGGATAGATAGTGATGTGGTGGTTGGTATATGTGGTGATAAAATAGAGAAGAATCCTCTTCTCGTAAGAGTTGATCTTGAAGAAATGTTGAGATATTTTACTTGTTGAACGTTGGCCTACTAACTCATTACTTCAGTATTAGATCTTGTATAATAAAAAAAGCGATAGTAGAATATAAACTGCAAACAGAAAAATAGCCATAAAAAACCTACTTTAGCGACTAATAAAAATATAATATCATAACAAACTTCAACTAGTGAAACACATTAACGAATAATCCAACCCTATCTATAACCACCTACATATATCACTCCATTCTGAAAACATTGTCAAGCCAATGCTTAATAACAACCTTTCCTTCAAATAATTGAGAATCTTCAATATTACGAACAATAGCAGCACTATGTGTGCTCTTAGTGTTTCTAATCAAAATTGGATACTTTTCCCATTCAAGACTGTTCAAATTCTTGATGATTTCTAATTGTTCATTATCAAAGTTTAAAATGAATGGTTTAACTGGACTTTCATCCTTATAAAGTTCAGAATCCTTAGTAAAGAATGCTAAATCATTAATGGTGGTTTTATACCCGAAATCGACAATATTTTTAACATCTTCATCTTGTGATGAATCACCAGCTCTTTGAATCTCGTATTGAGCCACCTCAGCAGATTCTAATATACTTCTTGATGTAATAGCATTGAACACACTTTCAACAACAGCTTCTTTTTGATCATTCAATGTTTGTTCGACATTTTGTTCGATTGGTTCAGTGAATGAATAAATAGACTCAGCCTTATCCTCCAAATAACTTAATCTCTCATCAACATCGTCATCATTGTCATTTCCATTGCCATTTCCATTGCCATCCTCCTCTTGAGTAATCTCACTTGTATGAAGAGTGTCTTCACCCTGGCTGAAAGTTATATAAGTATCTTCTTCATCATAAGAACTATCTTCATCGGCACTAGCACTATCATCATTATTGATCTTGATTTCAGGTAATTTACTCTCAACATCATCTTCTTTCAAGGAATTTTGTATTCTGCTTGTATCAAATTCAATTACCTTTCTCAAATAAGCACCATTGTCTTGGAAAATTGTATTGATTCGTCTGTTTGATTTGATTGTCTCCATTAGTCCAGAGAAAATAAAGCAAATAACCCAGACTGGAGCCAAGATAAGTAGGTTAATAGCCACATTCACCCATCTCAATTTTCTTTGAATAAATGATTGACCCACTGTAGATTCAAGTATTCTAGGTTCATCTTTATCGATTCTCTTGTTAGGTGATATAACGATTTTAGCATCGGCATCAATAACAATTGGCTCAAATCCTTTGGCATATTCAAATCCCAAGTCTTGTAATCTGGAGTTCTCATTGATGTTGGAGAATGGATCCACAATAGAAATACCTGAAGTCCACCATGAAGTTCTTGCATCATTAATAGCATTGGCATATAATGATCTATACTTGAACTTGGCCAAGGCTTGGAAAAATATTGAATCAGGGGATGCCATCAATGATAGAAGATGTAAATGATAACCACTATAGATCTTCAAATCATCCTTCAAAAACATTTGTTTCCCAGATAACGATAACAAAGATGGAACTAAATTGTTGAATATCTTGATTGATACAGTAGATCCAGGGGTCAATACACCGACATGAGGTGTACAAAAAGTGGTAAAATTAATTGGTTCAATAGTCTCAAATAAGTTTTCAATGTTAAGGATCCCAATAGCATATCTTGAAATCAATCCACCCAATGAGTATGAAACTATGGAAATCTTTGTGACTTTATTTCCATGTTCACCACTTTGAATATTGGCGATTTCTGATTTGATCTCCTGAGCCACTCGCAATCCACAAATGTCTATTCCATCAATTGTCTTGTAACCTTCATTCTCATGAATGATGTGGGTCTTTAGTAGTTCCTTGTTGGCAATTGCCGTAGCAGAGAGTCTCTCATTAACCTCAACCTGTCTAGTAATGTAATCAAAGTGTGATGGATTTCCCCAAAGTCTAAAAATCAGAAAAAGTTAGTCTTGTTAGTATGAAGTTCTGGGTTTAAACAGAGATTAATGCTGTTGAAGATGAGTAAAATGATGATTGTAGAGACTTACCCGTGTACTAGTATCACTAAGTGGCAATGAACCATTGAATCAAATTATGGTGATAAAGGGAAGGTGTTCTCAAAGGAAGGCAAACCGCTTTGAATTTTTAGATAATTTTATTTAGTGTTATCTTCTGGGACTAGTCTCGCTCAAAATGGGACTAGGGACTAGAGTTAGGTCAGCTTTTGACGGGTCTTGGGTCTTGGGACTTGGGACTCTTGTTTTTCAGATTCTTTCTAGAAAGGACATGATGATCACTTACTACTAGTAACCATATATCACAATACTCATCATACTACAACATGTCATCCTCTGCTGTCGTATTAGGTGCCACTGGCTTATGTGGTAATTCCATTTTGAAACACTCCCCAGAATACTTCGATAATGTTTATGCCCTTGCAAGAAAACAGCCTCAGAACTCTTCAAATCCAAAAATTCAAACCATTGTTGAAAACAGTAATGAGTGGTTAAAGACTGATATATTCAAAGGGAAAGATGTCTTGTTCTCTGGTCTTGCCACTACAAAGGCTGCTGCTGGTGGTATTGAAAATCAAAAGAAGATTGATGTTGATTTAAACTATGAAATGGCTAAATTGGCAAAGGAGCAAGGTGTTAAAACTTATGTTATTGTTTCTTCATCCGGTGCCTCTACTGCTTCAAGATTCCCATATTTCCAAATGAAGGGTGAATTAGAGGAAAAAGTCATTGCTTTGAACTTTGATAAGACTATAATTCTGAGACCTGGTATCTTACTTGGTGAAAGAACAAACTTCAAGGGTTTCGGAAACTCTGTTGGTGAGAAGATTGGTGGTCTTTTCCATAATACAAGATTTGCTAAATATGCCTTTTCTCCTGTGAGGGGAGATGAAGTGGCTATTGCTGCTTTAAAACTAGCTACCAAGGCTGGGGGTGACAAGGTTCAGATTATCGAAGGTTTAGATATCAATAAGTTGGCTAACGCTGAAAACTAAACAAATTGTTGTTAGTTTCAAGGGTTAATTTATATATGCGATTTCATTCGTGCTGAATAATTTGTTGGCTTTTATGAATTATATGCTAATCTAATGTATTTTTAAAAGTTCAATTGTAGGTCAGAGAGAGGCTACATTCGATTTTTGCTGCAAAAGAATTGAACATTGATTCGTATAATACAAAGACTGTTGTCTCTTACCTCTCGCTCTATCTCCCGTTATCTCAATCTTCAACATAATTCTCAAAATCTTCAAGTTTATAACTCACCTGTAGATCAAACTCTTATTCAATATTCCTCTTCAGGTTCCTTAAAGAATAGGGAGAACACTATAATGGAAGTATAAACAATCAAACCCCCAGTCATACTCATCAAAGTTGCCTGCAATGTAACGAGTTGGACGTGATATAAAACAATTGGCAATGCTATTCCGCTCAAAACCAACACCCCTGTGACAAATTTAGAGAAATCTGATGTATTTGAAGATGATTCACTCATGAAGTCATCATATTCAGAGCTGGAGAAGACAGCATTTGGAATTGGTGCCACCAAAAAGATACCCACAACGTATAGGGGATACCAGTTGGACCATAGGGCACAACTTAGGATAATGAGAAGGAAACCAGCTGCAAGAAATCCAGAAAGGGATATGATTTTGGTCAATGGAGTGACTTTCATTGAGATGTGATTGTATGATGTGTGAGTTATTGGTGCTTGTTCCTTTGATTGGAGCTGTTCAAAAGAGTTACTTTGAATTTTGTTTTTGATTTTGAAGCTGCTCTTTTCAAATTTTGAAGCATTTTGAATTTTTGAAAGTTGGAAAGTGCAAACTGAGAATATAAGTGAAGTTCTCGCAGTATTATATGAATGTATGACTACTCAATGTTTTGCTTCCAATGTACAAATTGACACTCATGAACTCACTCTGCCTTTATTCAAGTCAAGTCCGAAATGCAAACTTTGCTAAAATGTCAGAAACATCCAAACACCATCAAAATTCTGTAATAAAAAAATTGACCAGCACTTGAACTGTAAACACCATCATCAAACAAACAAGTAAACAAACAAGAGACTGAAAATGGCTACCCTTACTTCAGACGAGGTCAACTACCTGATATGGAGATATCTGCAGGAAACTGGTCTGGAGACGACTGCGCTGGCCTTGATAGACGAGACAACTGTCACCAAGTTTGACTCCAAATATGGCACAAGTGTACCTGTGGGCTCTTTGGTTAACCTTGTCCAAAAAGGTATACTGTACAACGAATTAGACCAGCTAAACTCTAGAACAAGTGTCTTCAGTGCTGTTAAGGATATTGACAATAAAGAAGAAGAATTTGTACAGGTGCTGAAACCTGTCAAGTTGGGAAAAGGTGTCATTTGTGAATTCAATCCATCAGAGTCAAGTGTTATTGCTTATGCTGATGATCAGACCTTGAAAATTAAGGTGCTGAACAATCAAGCAGCAGAGCCTATAGAGCTTTTCCATAGCTCTGAAATCACATGCTTATCTTGGTCTCAGTTAGGAAACATGATTGTTACTGGTTCAGCATCTGGTGAATTGAAATTATTTACTACTGATGGGAAATTAAAAAACGTCTTTTATTTACAATCAAACCCAATCATCTTAATAAGATGGAATAAACAAGGAGATAAATTTGTTTCATTAGATTCATTGAACAATGTGATATTATGGAACTTGAATGGTGAAATGCTACAACATTATTCGTCCAATTCAGGAATACTTTATGGTATTGATATTTGCTGGATAACTTCGTCAAACTATATAATGCCAGCATCAAATTACAACTTGGAACTTCATTCAATCAATCAACATTCTACAATACAATCCATTTTGGGTAACAATGAGATTATCTCATCCATCAAATATAACCCTCAAGAGAAACTACTGGCCACCTCTTCAGATGATAAAGCTATCAGAATATGGCAACAGGATGGTAATGTTCATTCCATATTAAAGAACCATACAAACGTAATAACATTCATGGATTGGTATAAGGATAAGATCATATCGTGCTCTTTGGATTGTACCATTAGAATATGGGATATTACAAAAAAGAAAGAGATTGAAACAATAGTTGTCGATGGTGTCCCAATACTTCATGCTGATATTTGTGATAATAAATTAGTCGTTGGTAATAGAGAAGGTAATATATTCATTTATAAGATAACAGAAGAGTTCAAACTTAAATTGAAATATGAATATCAAGCTCCAAATACTGAAACTACTGAAGAAGAAGTGTTAAGATGGTTGAAATGGGATAATAAAGGTGAAAAAGTTATTGGGTGCTATGACAATGAGATGGTATTGCTGGAAATACCATCAATATAACTAACTATATAGAGAAATATCAAAAGAAGGGGAAACAGAAAGACCCTTTTCTGTGTAATACTATTAATAATAAATCTGTACTAATATTTTTTTAATGATTAACAGCTATGAGCTTTTGAGCTACATCTATTTGTAAAGGAAATTCTATAGTATGGTGGTCAAATTGATTACGAAATTATTATTTATTAACTAATGCATTGGAGTTGAAAGAATCAAACTGAGTTGTTCAATATTCATGTTTAGATCTTGATTGGGTAAAACATTCTCTTAAAGAATCCTCTAGGGTTGATCTCTAATAAGCGATCATAATTCTCTAATCGATCCTTCATTGTATCAATTATTTCAAGGTCTTCATTTTCTATTATATCATGAGTTGGAAGATCAATGTTGACTTGGACAGGCTTTTGTTCTTCGGTATGCTCTCCAGTATTATTATTTTGAAGTTCTTGTTCTGTATGTGTTTGTTGTGTTTGTGGTTCGAATTTAGTGGTATCATTCGGCATTGTTCTAGCACCAATTCCAATATCTTCATATCTTTCAATATCTTCAATCAATTGTGCCCTTCTCTTGATGAACAACTTTCTGACAAACCATTCTCTCTGTGGTGCCAAAATAATGATTGAAACAATATAAAGCAATCCAGCAAATATTTGAGTGTATAAAAATGGATTACTCAAAGATTCATCTCTCAAGGATAATGCAATAACTTCAACAACGACTGAAAAAAAAGCCATAGCCATATTTAAAATTGACCATGCAGCAGGGAAATCAACAACTTCAAATGAATCAGCAATCAACACAGCACTCATAACATTACCAACACCAAGTGTACAACCAAACAACAATGCTAAAAAGATCATTGGAAGATATGTCTTAGCGTTTAACCAAAAGGCATAAACAAAAATCATAATGATGAAATTTATAACCAATGTGACATTAGTTCTACCCAACAATCTATCCCCAATCATCCCCATCATTGGACGACCTACAGTTTGTCCGACATTTATTAATGCTGTTAAAGTAGATGCTTGTCTTTGACTCAATCCCATTGTTGTTGCATATGTAGCATATGAGAATAAAATCATATTATAACCCAATAATGAAAATGCAAACCATAATGTAATATACCATAATGATTTTCTCTTAAGGACACGTTTACTAAACATTCTTTTGAATTCAATTGATACATTATGAGGTGTTATTGGAACTCTCTTCTGTGGAATTCTTTCCTTGATTAAGATGATGGATATAATGCATAATACAAAAGTTGTAATCCCCACCATTCTAAGAGCCCATCTTTGATTCCCTGTCTTTTCAATCAATGCATTTAGTGAGACTGAATAAATGACACCTCCAAGACCTGTACCACCAAACGTTATACCTGAAGCCAGACCTCTCTTCTTTAAGAACCATTGAGGAACAATGGATCCAGCAGGGACGAATATGAAAGCATATGAAATACCCATCATGACACCTTGTGTGCAAAACAGTTGCCAGATATTAACGGCATATGAAGCCAACATACAAGCAGCGAATTGTGTTACTGCAGCTATGGACATTGTCAATTTGAATCCAATCAATTTAGTAACAATCAACGATATTGGTGCAAATAATTGAGCAGATGCAACAGTCAAGCCTTGAATCCAAGCATAATCCATAGCTGTAGCACCAGGAAATGCATTATTGTTAAGATAATATGATAATAGAACACCTGTACCAGAATTAGCACCCCATGTCGATATCTGAATCATGGTAGCACAAACAACAACAACCCATCCATAACCTCCATCTGTGGGTAATAACAAGTCACCAGTCTCCTTGTTGGTGAAGACTTTTTCCACTTTTGTAAGATTATCAATATTATCATTGTTTTTCTCATCTTCATCTAGTTGTGATTCTTCATCGATATTATTGTTATTTGATGCTATACTTTTATGTTTTTTCAAGTCATTATCATGGTCATTGATCATTAGAGCATCGCTAATGGACATCTGTTTCATCAGTAACTTGTCCAGGTCTGTCCTGGCTTCGTTGTCTTCTATGGCAGACAGCTGGTTCTCCATGTTGACGTGCTGGCTGAGTCTTGAGATTGTCTTTCTCATTGTGCCTGGCCTGCTCATCTCAGAGCCTATTGATCTGCGTGAGTATGTTCTGCGCTGGGCGAGCTGTCTGTCTGTGAAGGGTCTTGCGACGTTGTCCTCTGAGTTCATGGACAGCAGCGAGGAGGCGTCTGTGGAAAGAGAGCTTGTTGATGCGATTGACCGTCTTTCGTTGTTGATGTTGTTGTTATTCATGTTATTATTCATGTTATTGTTGATGAGCTGGTTGTCGATGGTGTCTGGGCCCATGCTGTGTATGTCTGACTCTGCGCTGATGACGGGGGATGCCAGTGTCGAGCTGGAACGAATGTACTCGTCTCTGGCCATGTCTTCTTGAAAGGACGCTGCTGCTGTTTTATCTGTTTTATCTGCTTTACTGTTGTTCAGTCTGTGAGTCTTTCCTTCCTTCCTTCTTTCTTTGTTAAGAGCGATTTAAAAATTTTCTGTCGCAGATTCAATTTGGTGGTGGGGAAGCGCTGGGCAGAGTTCTAGGCAGAGGGGCCAGGGCGGACGGGGGAGTTCTAGGCAGAGCTAGGCAGAGCCAGGCAGAGCGCTTAGCAGGGCTAGGCGGGGCGCTACTTGTGGCTAGGCAGAACTCTTCCCCGGCTAAACTGATAAGACTACACGGCTGAAATTATTCGCAGTTAAACTCGTTTCTAGTTTCTAGTTTATATTCCTTATTCCTTTATTCACTGGTTCACTGGTTCACTGGTTCAAAGAAATACCCAAATACCTTAAATCTGAATCATCATCAGCACTGAGATCGTTGATAAACACCTTCAGATCCGCATTGAAGTCATTGAAGAACCCTAGCAAATTCTCATAAACCGTGGAACATTTGATGGTCAAATCATTTGCCTCTTCAGAACCTTCTCCATAACTATCAAAACAATCACTTAGTTCATTCTCCATATTACTATATTCTTGAATAGAAACAATAAACTTGAAGGCAATGTTGATCAAATTGTTCAACTGAATGATATAATACTGTTTAGAAATCTTCCCCTTGCAATGAGAACTAGAACCATTGATCAATTTATGCTTAGTTATTGAATTCAGATACTCTCTATGTATATCTTGCAACTCATCAATACAAAACTCCTTGTTTGTATGCTCATACCTCGTGAAATCTTCCACTATACCATTGATCTCTTTTAAATATTCAACATTAGGCTTAAGAATCTCATTGGATATCTTAAACCCATTACCAGTCTTCACAATTGATATTTCATCTTCAACTCTTGCCTTTCTATTTAAATTCAATTTCTCTAAAAAATCATTATATTTAACATCAATCACTCTTTGATAAATATATGATTGAATTCTATTAATAAACCCATAAAAGAAATTCTCAATAAGTCTAATTCTCTTTATTCTTTTATTCTTCCAATTATTACTCTTCTTCTTCTTTCTATCATTCTTATTATTGGTCCAAGCCTTTAAAAATAAACGATCCAATATCTTAATTTTCCATAAATAATTGAAAACTCGAAGATATTCCTTCTTATGTTCATTACCTTCATTATTCAATATCAAACTTAATGGGATCTCAATATTATAATCCAATGTAAATATATCCCATCCAATATTACCATGCCCCACTTCTAATAATCTTGCATCTAAATTGTTTAAAACATAATTATTATGATCTGATTCTCTATTCAAATAAAATCTTGATGTGGTTTTCAGTACAGAATCTTGTAATAAAGAAGTCAATTTATGTCCTGATAATTGATTGGATTGCTCATCTAATAACCCTTCTCCATTAACAATAATTGATTGAATAAAATCACCCTTTCCTAAAAATAAATAATCCTTTAATGCTCTTAAAATGTCCATGAAATGAAATTTGTTATTTAAAACAAATGTAAAATAATTGATTATCTCATCATATTGATTCTTTATAAGATTTTTAAATTGAGAATTCTTGAAAATATTCTCTCCTTGCCTTATCTTAGAATATAATTGACTATATTTAGCATGTAATGAATTGATCCATTGGATTTCCTTACAATATAATTTCATGAATATTATCGTCTTCCCAATTATGTAAATCTTCCTAGCCATCTCTTCATCAATGAAATCTGGTAATTTAGTCTTTGCTAAACGATAGGGTATTTCTGTTGTAGATAACTTATAATCTGAAGTGATATTGTTGACCTTCACAATAAAAAACTCATCAAATCTATCATTTAATTCTCCATCAATTAACCAATGACTTAATGTTGTAAGGTATGATTCTAATGAATAGTTGAACAACTGTAATGAACATGATTTTATTATGATATCTCCATGGTTAATAAATCTATGAATAAATGAAAGAAATTGATCACCTGTTAATGATAGTAACTTTTTGGATAGGAAAAACAAGAATCTAAACTTCACCAATTCATCATATAACTCAGAGTATAAATTTCTTAATGAATAAGATTTTCTCACTGATAGCTCATTGATTAATTTCATATAGTTGTTTAACTCTTCAAAAAGGAAACTAATGAAAGAATTTTTGATTTGTGAGCCCAATTTAGCCTTCGAGCTCTCTGCAACCGATATTAAATGATGATATAATAACCCATTCTCTAATAGCAAATGTAGTAATCCACTTTCACTATTACTGGTATTGTCGGGTATTATGATCGTATCCTTTTTAAATGGGAATATATCTGACTTTGTACCAACCAATGTATATGGAATATATTTCAAAATGTCCTCTTCTGTCAAATGTCCTTCAAAATAGGGTATCACAAGATTTTGTAACGTATAATTCTTCGAACTGTTGACATTGTTTTTATTGTGCATAGCCATATATGCTGATCTTACATCAGATTGTCTATCAAAATCAAAAGAGTTGACGTTTTCAAATGAATCAATGCCTATTGGACCATATTGACTTCCAGATACAAATCTCATATCATCTGCTATACTGGCTCGGTCATTGAAAAATGCATTGCTATTCTGGTTATTACTGTTGAAACTCTGTGGTCTATACCCACTGTTATTTGAATGATTCTGACTATGGTTTGAGCTGATCCTGTTATTATTATTGTTATCATCAGATGTCAGTGCTTCCAAAGAGCTCAAATATCTCGAGATCTCAGAGGGCTGCTTTGTCGTTAATATCATGTCCAATATATTCTCAAATTGGCTCCATGCGCTTGGCGAATGATAAAACCTCGTCTTCAACTCAGCAACTATATCATCCAACTCAACATCTTGGTATTGTGCACCCTTATTCATGAAGTCCAACAACTCTTGAAAGACCGTCTCTGTATAGTCAGACCCGAGGCTGGCAGGAACCAAAGTCTTTACCAGCCGGTGTAAATAAATCCGCCTCATACGGCCAGAATCATTTGACATCTCTTTGAATGGGCTAAATGATTTGAATGGTTCTTGTTCTTTCAAGTCCTCTCTTGTTTACATTTAAAATGCTTTCTTTGTTTACAGACGCGATCGCTAACTTTTTTTTTCCTCTGCTCAGAAAACTGTTGACTTCCCCATTTGGAAATAAAAATGCATAATAGAGCGTACTATTTTACGGTTCTTCAAAGCTTCCAAGTATGTACATTTCTATGAAGTTTAAGCCAAAAGGACAAGTAAGTTCGCTAAACAAAGCATTATATCATTATTCTTCATTCACAGTGCTCATGTCTCTCTCCTGTCCTTAAAAATCATTCCAAAAGGGCAAGTTAGTCATAATTCATTCCCGTATCAATCAAAGCCATCTTCAATTAGCTCATCCTGGATCTTTATGAAACGTGATACCATCATCAACGAATCAAACTCTGATTTGTTCCAGGAAGGAGTATATTTCAAACTCTGTGCATCGGTGACTCCAAATTGAATGTAATTATCAGCGTTATTACACAATAACCATTTTGCTTCATCTCTAATCTGACTCAAAATCGTCATCGTATCATCATTTGGTTCAATAGCATTGATGCTCAGTTCTCTCACTAACGCTTCGGTACGTGATATATCCATGAATGCACCCCAAGATATCTTCAGCACTGCGTTGTAAATATCAATATTACAGGCATGGAAGTATGTTTTGATGTGTAAAGTCTTTGCTAGTTCGAATAAAGATAACACTTCATCAACTGATCTGAAAGCAAACGCTAGTCTCTTGAAAGATTTGACAAACAATATTGGGAAAGTTAAGTTGTCAACTAATGGTTCAGATGGATTCTCTAAGCTCAACTGCTCCAAATATGCGTCATCAATCTTCAACTTCAAGTTAGCTTCTTCTGATTCTGCTCTCTTGTTGAACTCTGTAATCAACTTTTCTGAAAACTTATATAACTCTTGATTGGTTGGAATCTGATCAATGTAGGCAAGTGCTGGCTCTAATGCTTTTTTCAGGTTTTGATGTGGAGTCAACGTTTTAGCTCTTTCTCCTTCGATTTCCAAGTCTGAACTTCTTGAACTCATTAGTCTATAGTCATCCACACCCACGTTGTCTGAATCAAACACAACTTCTTTCTTATTATCTTTATTATCAAAGATTTTACTGAACACTTGAGCATATCTATCTTCTTCCTCTTTCGATGTCATGTTTTGTGATAAACTATTCTGTGATTCTGTCTGGTATGCTACTCTCGTAGTCGATATTAGTCTTCTATATGCCAGTATTCTAGCTGGTCTAGCTATCTGTCTGATCATCATCCCTCGTGCGTACTTGGCAGTCTGTTGAAAAGATTGGAAAGGTAGTAGTACTTTGAAAGGATGTGAAACTTTTGAAATAAATTTTTATTCTGGTGTGCGGATGAAAAGGTTCCAAAATCATCAAACCATCATCAAATCAAAGAGACATGTTAAAAGAACGAACTTAGATGGCTATCAAATGAGCTACAAAGTTTGGTGTTGTGGGTCTAATGGGAAGTATCAGCTGGGAAACGGTACAGAAAATGACTTGGAGTCTTTGGAATGCGTTCTTGAGCTAAATGTAAAGCCTTTGAAGATAGCGTGTGGAGGCAATCATACACTGATTCTTATGGAGAATGGTGATATATTGAGCAGTGGTGATAACACATATGGACAATGTGGTATTATTACAGGTACAGATCAGACGCATATAAAATCATTTAGCGTTGTACCCAGAGTATCAGGATTCAAATGGATAAACTGCTGCGCAGGTTATGAGTTCTCGTTATTTGTTAACGAACGTAATGAATTATTTACATCAGGTATTGGATTGAAAGGTGAATTGGGATTAGGCAAAGAGAAAACTAGGAGTATGGAACTATCCAAGTTGAACATCTCAGTACCATCAACTGAAAGAATTGTGGATATAAAATCATGTCTTGATCATTCCATAGCTCTGCTTTCTAATGGAAAGTTATATGGTTGGGGTAATGGGAGATCTGGAAAGATTGGTCATCCCATTGAAAACAAAGTATGGAGCCCAAGAGAATTCATCAGTGATGGTTTATCTGGAAAGGTGTCAGCTTTCGAATTGGGAAGAGATTTTACAATTGTTAGTGATGATAGCCGGCCATGCAAAATATCTTTACTGGGTAAAGATAGATATGGAATTTCAGAAAGCATAGAGCATTTACAGCACTTTGGTGACATATTATATTATAAGTCGATGTGGTCCTCAGTACATTTTGTTGACTCAAAAAATGGTATCGTGTCTATTGGAAACGATAGTCATGGTCAAATTTTAACAAAGCCAGATGTTCCATTCACACTATTTGATGCTGGTAGTGAGCACGGTGTTATCTCTTACCAAGACATAGTATATACCTGGGGATGGGGAGAACATGGCAATTGTGGGCTAAAGAGGGAAGGATCTGTTACCTTTGATTATTTGAATGAACTACAAGATTTCAGAAAAAGTAATGAAAAAGTTGAAATGTTGAAAGGTGGATGTGCTACAACTTGGGTGATAACTAGTGTTGATTAATTTAGATTAATTATACAAGATAATAGAGATGCTATACGAAATATAATGTCAAGAAATATCTTTCCCATATTCATCTATCGCACTGATTAGTACGCGAAGATGGAAAATATGTAAAAATTTCTGTGTTATTCTAGGACCAGTGTATCGAATCGTAAATCATCTCCTGTATCAACTTGCCATTGAAGAAGAGGTTAGTCAACTTCCAGAAAGATGAGTGGATCTTAACAAAACTTCTTAATCGTCCAAAGCTGAAATCAGCTAATACCTAGGAAGAATTCTCTCTTGAAAACTTTCAAAGACGGTTGAAGAGAACGTCTACCAATGATGTGGCAATTCCTAATAATCAGGAACCTAAAAGAATCCCTAGTATCAGCCGATTTGATCTTCAAAGTAACTCAAAGGCAAGCCAGAGTTTAAAGGTTTTGTAAAGATGAAAGAAAATTTTTCGCTGTGAATTTTTTTTTTTTTTCAACTTTGATCTGGAAACTTCTGAGAACAAAGAAGTTCAAAGAACAAAGAAAGAATCTGGTCGATGGGCTAAACGGTTAAATTGTATTGTATATGCCATCTTTGAGTTATTCTTGTTCGAAATCTTACCTGCTGCAATATTCTCGAGTCCCTTTTACTTTTCAGTGATTCCCTATACCGTTACAGACTCAGATGTTTGGCTCAGTGTGCTCAGGAAGACCAGGTACGTCAAACTTTGTTATCATGCCCTATAAAACTCGTTATCGTTGTTACTAACCTCAACTCAATCTCGCTTCAACAGTTCAGGTTGCAGAACAGGTTGACATAAACAAATACGTTATAAACATCCCAAATGGCTCCAAAATATCACACGTTGCCATGTTTCTTCTTCCTGATGTCGACTTGGACCCTCAATTTTGTGCATTGATATTCTTTCAATTGCCTGGTCAAGAGTTCAAGCTCTTTGGTGCAATCTCCACAGACAAACAAAGTGCCATCTTTAAATTGAATAACAATAACAGTGCCAATTATATCATGGACGATGTGGATATGGACTCAGAAGTTTCAACTCCTGGAGATCCAAACAATAACATTGCCATTGGGATTTCCATAGAACCTGTAATGGAAGCTGAAAGACAGCTAGAAGAAATGAGATCAACAATCGCAAGACATAGTAAAGCTCCTCTTCAGCTTACTTCAACTGCTCACAATTCTACAAATCCTAATAAGACAGCATTGTTAGCTAACAAAATTGTTCAAAACGCTTACAACTACTTGACAGGATTCATTGACGATCAAGGTAAAGTCAGTATAAAATACTTTGATTCATGGTGGGAAAAGTTCAGAACGAGGTTACAAAACGACCCCAAGTTTCTAGAACAAGAGGGTATATAGTTGATTGATGAAACTTCCCATAAGTGTCCACTACTAATCTGCTTGTGACTTTTGTTGTTATTCCATCAAATACAAAAAAAATGTATACTACTCATCGATTGAGAGTATAAATATCTAGTTCATTTATAAACAGTCTTCAGACTGATAATTTGTATCTAACGTATATGCATAATGAATGACTGAAATCTAATCTAAAATCCATCAAGGATGTAAAGTAATGGTTGTTTCTATTGCTTATAATTCGTCAGCTAAAGCTTTTCTCAACGCATTCGGATTACCAAACACAACATGTCTAGCATTCAAAAGTTTATCGTGGAACTCGCTATCAAATGAACCATCAACATCATCTCTCTTTTGTAATTTTCTGGTTTGAACCTCATCACTCAGCCATTCAATAAACTTATTGTTCGATTTGAAGCCCTTATGTGATGTCTTCAGTTCCACCAACTTATCAAAAAGCTTTTCTAGGACATAATCATTTTCAACTTCACCTTTTGATAATGATTCCTGTAAAGAGTTAAAGATTTTAGCATCTAGTTCATCGTCGTCATCATTTGAATATGATCTCTTGTGCAAGATATGGTTTTTGAGATCTTCCAAAATCTCCAAACACCTCAACTTTGAGTCCTCTTTTAGTTTATCAAAGTTCTTTAACAATATATCTTGACCATCTAACTTGTTAAATCCCTTTGCTATTTCTTCATCCTGAACCAAACTAGAGATTGCACCAAGAAGTCTTTTTTGAATAACAGAATCAGACTCTTTGCTCAATGAGCCCAACAACTTGTTTAGGACGTCAGGTACTAATAACCTTACATTTTCTAAAGCTTTAGAGTTATGTCTTAGTGCCTGAGCAACAATTCTCAAGGAAATTTCTCTTATTTTGTCATTGTAAATTTGACTATTTGTGCAAATCTCAACAAGGTTTTCGAAATTTGGAGATTCAGAAATCATAACACCATCCTTCAAATTATGTGAGTGTTCAGATAGTGATTCCAAAGCTTGTAATAACTTGTTTTCATCTTTGTGCTTTGAGACTGAGTTTATATCTATCAATGCATCATCAATCTCCAAAGCTGTTTGAGAACTTTGAACAGCCATCTTCAATGCCAGTATATCCTTCTCTAATTCCAAATCTTCCTCGTCTTCTGATGTGATTTCGTTATTATAAGAAACCACTTTGTTGTTATCAATCTCCTTGACAGGCTCTAGTAATACAGGAAGTCTGTTTCCCTCTCCGTCTTGTCTTGCAAGTCTTGCCTCTTTGATCCCACCAGCAATGTCAATCCTCGTCTCCAAGCCAACTGGAATAACTTGTCCCTCTCTAATGATTTTCCACTGGTTTGTTGGGACGAAATCTTTACTGTAACAATCTGTTGGATCAGTCTCAGAGCAGATTGTTTCTCCTGTGTTGATTATTCCCTTTGCAATGTCTTTTTGAATCTGATGTTCAACTTGAACTGGTGGAGTATTTGTATCTGCTGTATCTGTGCTTGTGATTTTATTTCCATGAGTGCCTGAGCCACGACTTGAAAGAGATAAAAGTCCAAACAAGAATATTACCAGGGTCACCAGTAGTATAGTATATCTTCTGTTCAGCATCTACAAGCAAGTATCTATCACAGACTATGCTTCCAATAATTGAAGTGATTTGGACAGAGTACAAATAGAATACAGAAGAATAATAGAGAACATCAAAAAGGACAATTGTTACCATTTCGAATTTATCGGTTAAGGACACATTTTTGCCTAATTCAAACATTTCCTGTTTGGGACCGAAACTACAAATGGGCGCTGAGTTAACCATGCTTTACAACATAGCAGGGGAGAGTTGTCAATAAAAAAAACTAAATACATCTAACACCATGAATGACATTTCTAGCCTCAACACAA
The DNA here is from genome assembly GCA_030582235.1 of Ruyongia ponderosae. Classification (NCBI taxonomy): domain Eukaryota; kingdom Fungi; phylum Ascomycota; class Saccharomycetes; order Phaffomycetales; family Wickerhamomycetaceae; genus Ruyongia; species Ruyongia ponderosae. The sequence continues at coordinate 14,286 of JAKTWV010000009.1, read as the reverse complement.
GCATATATATCAACGATAAAATCTCTGAATAGTTCTAGATTCAATCTTAGATTATTCAAAGGAATAGGACCAAATGTCTCAATATCTATCTCGATCCAATCTTGGGCTTTATTATGAATTTCTCTACTAGTAATATCTTCAGTAAGTAATCCACATAGTATCAGGTCTTTCTGAGTTGGTTTCGCCAAATAAATATTTTGTGCACCATTGATAAACTTTTCATTATATTCAAGGTACGACTCAAAAAGGTAATTGATGATCAAAGAGGCTGAAGGTTTAGAGTTGACATTGTTTTGAGAATCAGGAACAATAAAGTCAAGTATTTTGCCATTATTGGATAACAAAATGGATCTAACTAGCAAAACTAAGCTCTGGTTCACATTGTTATCGGTATTGAAAAACTTCAAAAGCTGATAAACTATCAACGAGGGGACCATCTCTTTAGTGTCATACCTAATCCATTTAAATTTTTCATTGGTTGTGACAGTAATGTAGCTGCTATCTTTCAATATGAAGTCAGTCTTCCCCAATCGCTTCCCCAAAAGTGATGCATAATTATCCAATTTGTTGAACAACGTCTCCTTATAAGATGGGTTGGACTCAATGACTATTTTGAGCTTTTCCAAGAATGGTGTAAACAAACTATACCCTATTTTAATCTCATCTGTAGTATCACATCTTGAGATTATATTCTTTTCTATATTGTCTTGAATCTCAGTAGAAGTAAATAACATTTGCAAAATTGGGATATCATTTGTTGAGGCCAACGACTTTAGTAACTGCAAACATGATATCGCCATGATTGGATTTTCGCTCTCATAGAGAAGAGATTCTTTAACGATTTTCAAAATAGAGCTTGGTTCCCCACCGCTCAAACCATCACTAATATATCTTCTTATGAATGAGTCTATAATGAAGTGACTAGTATAAGGAGTTTGAGGTTGATGCTTTGAGTATGGAGCTGGATCTCTGATCTGGAGTTTATCAAACTCAAGTTCACTTTCGGTATCATCAAATGACAAGATCTCCCTACCACTTGTTCCATCGGAAAGTAGAGTTTGAATTGTGTGGGATAACAAGAACACTATATTGATGTGATAGGTTTCATGGAGGTTGTAATATTCAATAACTGGACAAATAAATCTCACTTCAAAACATTTTATAAATGCAAACTTGACTGAATCATGAGCAGAAATAGCGATTATATCAATAATGAACGAAAGGTACTCGCTATACTCCTTAAAGTTGTCGTTTTCAATCAAGATTTGATCAAACCCAAAGTGTGTGTTATCCTTTAACAAAATTTCGTTATAGCATAGCTGGTTGAAGTTGCATAAAAATCCTGTTATCAAGAGTCCTGGAAACTCACTGGATAAAAGCCATTCTCTCAATGGCTTTGAAGTAGAAGTTGTTGAGATAATATTCAATAATGTATTCTTGGAGGATTTGAAAAGATTATCTCCCATAAATAACAAGTCCTTGGCTAATTCATAGGTGGGGAAGCATGGCACATGAGAGCTGATCTTTAATAGATACATTGTGTATAACACGTCTGGTTCATTCTGGCAATATGTAAACCAATAGTCTACCAATATTGGCATTGAGGCATAATAGGCAGATAGCTTATTGTTGAATTCAGCAATCAGATCAACTTTTGCTTTTGACAATTTAGTATACTTGATATGACTCAAGGTAAACATCCCCAATGCCTTGCTGATCTTATATAACCCTTCATCTAATGGCGGTGGAGAAGCTCTTGACCCATGGTTTATCGTCAATAGTTCGTCATATCTCTTTGTCAACTCAAATAAAAGAATCTCAAAAATCCCAATATGATCAGAGATGGCAATGCTTGGTATGTTGTCAGCTTTCAATATACTTAACAGATGTATGATATCGAGGTCCAAAAGAATGAAGACCCTAGATCCGTCCTTAATTAAGAATCTGTAGAGTTCATGTAACTGATCGATGAACAGACTATCAATAGGTTTGGCCTATTTTGACAGGACTGTGTTAGTTGAGATGGCATACCAGATAAAGTAGAAAGACAGGGGTTCAGATGCAAACCTTTGTAAGAATTTGTGATAAGTTTGTTTTGAGTAGGCTCATTGTAGATTGGAACTTGGTTTCATCAAAGACCTTGGTTTCATTAAACAATTTCCTGGAGGACCGTCTGCCTTGCAACTGGGCAGAGGAGGGCCAAAGCGCAGTGAAGCTCAACATATAATACCAGTGGAGGACGACAGCAGCAGGTTCAGCAGAAACACCAAACAGAATCAACTCGACTCTGAAACAAGACAAAGCAGAGAATCAAAAGAATTCAAAACAAAACAAAATCATTTTAAAACAAAACAAAAAATCCACAAAAAATCCAAAATCTTGAAACACCAAAAAGTTCCACCATTTAAACAAGGAACTCTGCCCATCCCAGCTCAAGATTACATCCTGGAGAAGGCAGCGCAATATGAACAAATTCAGCCAGCAGCAGCTACAGCAGTTGTCCGTCAACTACAACAACAACGTCTCCACATCTTCCCCTGTCACATACCAGCACCAGCAACAGTATCATCCTCAAAAGAGATTTCGCCATCAACAACATTCATACAACAGTAACGATGGTAATAACAACATGTCACAGTCAAGAAACTTCTCCAAAAATAACCATCACCAGAATCAAAACTACAATCACAATAACCAGCAACAGCAACAGCAACAACACGTCAACCCAAACTCCCTAATATCAAACGCGAAAAAGAGATTACTGGATCAATATAAGGAGAACGATTATACAAACAATTACATACACAGTGGTGAATTACCTGTTAAATACGTCAGAAATGTGAAGAATCCTGTGGAAGGTTATCCTAAGTTGCAAAGACTATTTCAATTGAAAGAAAGACAGGTGGAATCATACTCTTGCAAGCCATATGGAGCAAGAGCTGATTTAGATAAAATGATTCCAATATTGAATAAATGGATTCACAAAGATAATCTTGTCTTTGATGTTATCATGATTGGCTCACTTACCGAGAATCAATTCATCTATCCCCTATTGACTCAACTACCATTAGAAAAACTATGTTCAAAGCCTGGTTTCTTGTTCATTTGGGCATCTGAACAAAAGATTAATGAATTGACGAGACTATTGAATAGTGATACTTGGGCAAAGAAGTTTAGAAGATCTGAAGAACTAGTGTTTGTGCCAGTGGATAAATCCAGTCCATATTATCCATCAAAAGACTCCTATGATGATGATTCATTGTTTGAGAAAATGCAATGGCATTGTTGGATGTGCATAACAGGAACAGTTAGAAGGGCAACTGATGGTCATTTGATTCATTGTAATGTGGATACTGATCTAAGTATTGAAAATGAGAATGAATTGAATAAGAACATGGTGGTTCCTAATCACATATACAAAGTTGCTGAGAATTTCTCAAGCGCTAGTAGAAGATTACACATCATACCATCAAGATCTGGATATAATAATCCGGTCAATCCAAGAAGGGGTTGGGTTATAATGAGCCCTGATATAATTTTGGATAACTTTAATCCTACAACTTACAAGAATGAAATCATGGAAATTGGAACAAACTTACCACAAGATCAAGAAATTGAAAGTTTGAGACCAAAGTCACCAGTCCCAAGAAACTCTGCTATAATGACTCATTGATCAAGTTATAAATTCATGACGTCTATGTTTTTAGCCATGTTCTACCTCTGTTTTGTTTTTTGTTTTGCTTTATCTCATCGCTTTGTTTGTTACATACGTATACCCCATATTTGCATCTATTATACTATCATTCTATTACAATGTTAATTGATACATGTATCTTGCGACTCGCTGGTAGGATCCAATTGTAGTAAAAGCTCTATTCTCAAAACATTTCTGTAATAGCCAATCTCTATCACACTAAACTGAACTTAATGGGATTAATCAATCACTATTCTGATTCAACGACACCTACTTTAGCAGGACGTAACACTCTCTTATTCAAATAATAACCAGGCTGTTGAACAAAAAATACGGTATTTGGCTCTTTATCAGCTTGAGGTACTTGGAATACAGCTTCATGGATATTCGGGTCAAATTTCTCTGTTGTATTTGGTTCATACTTCTCGATCCCATGACGCTTCAACGTATTTTCAAAGCCATTCTTGATCAATTTCACACCTTCTATGAGATCTTTCAATTCTTTCGATTGTACACTTTCCTTATCAGTATTCGTCTCTAATGTGCTCAAAGCTATATCAAAATTATCGCATGTCTGTAATAGATCCTTAGCAAAGCTCTTTATTGATAATTCTTTGGACTTGTTGATCTCTCTTACAGTTCTATCTTGTAAGTTTCGAAAGTCAGCCACTGATCTAAGATATTTATCCTTGAGCGATTTGTTATCCTCTTTGCATTTAATTAGCTCCTTCTGTATGGTAGTGACATCTTGATCTGTTTGTGAGTCTTCGGTCTTGTGTTCTTCCCCTACAGGTTTCTTAGCCTCTGAGGTTGTTCCGGAGTATAATCTTATCCCCTTGTAGTTCGAGAGGCTTGATGTGACTGTCTTTCTTGTATGGATCAAACCATTTCTGCTTACTAGACCTAACATAATTGTGCTCTCGTGAGTTTCAGTTTATAAAAGCTTTAACTATTTTGCAACTGCAAGTTCGAGAAACATTCATTGTTGGAGTTATAAAACTCGGCAGGCAGTTTTTCATGATCAGATTCAGTGTGACACTGCTGATTCAGGTACGCTTTACATTATCAGTATAAGCTGTCAAGCTTCGGACCATTCAATATTTTGCAAGAGTTAAAAGCAGAAAAGACTTCAACATGAGATGGATCACAATCATTGGAGTTATACAGCTTGACTTGAATTTCAAAATTGAACACAACAGCTGCTATCAGAGCGGCGTCAGAACTTGCAGGTATGATCCAACAACAAATATCACTAATATTCAGCACGCTTCGATTCCTAAACCTCAATTCTTTCCCCATATATGCAATTCGTTAATGTTCATTAAATGACAACAAAATGAAGATTATAAATGCATTATGTAAAGAGATTTCGGCCTGAACCCTCTACGTCCGGGTAACGTTTGTTTTAGTCATGACTTGGCTAATGAAAAGTGCATAATGGATGTTATTTGGGTACTCTGGCCGAGTTGGTCTAAGGCGCCAGGTTAAGGTCCTGGTCTCTTCGGAGGCGCGTGTTCGAATCTCGCGGGTATCATTATTTTTTTTGCTCAAATCTCAATAATTCTTGATTTTAGACTGCAATCTCACACAGTCTTACTCTTGAATATGGCTTTATTACAATACATGTAATTTGATATCTAATTGGATTTTTATGCGTAATTTGATGGTGAGACAGTGATCAATTTTTCGGTCATAAATTTAAACGCTAGCCACTTGGCACCCAGTTTTTTATTAGTTATAAATACATCTGTATAGGTGCTGTATATTAGTATACATCTTTGGAGTGTGTTTGAATGCCTATATGCATATAATTTTTTCATAATTTTCATTTTCCATAAATCTATCTTGTTGCAATACCCACTGTGGAATTTGAAGGGTTGTTAAAAGGTGAAACTTTTAGAAAAATTCTTTGTCAAGTCCGAATTTTTGTGATCTGGAGCTAATAATCAGGAAATAACACTAGTAACACAAGGGTATACTAGGTCTGTAGTTGGTGAAGGATATTCTCAACTATTTATATCAAAATCAATGGAGTTTATGATGTACCAGGTTTTTAGTGTCAAGTGCTGTTGCGCATACCGAAACCGCGATGTGCCCTTGAAAATTCATTCCGAGAATTCTTTGTAACTTGTAAGTTGTAAGCTCCTAATTAGATGGTAGAACATCACTTTGAAATACAGTTTTTATATCATTTCCCTTCTATTTTGTTGACTTAAAAGTTTAAGCTATGAGTTACTACGAGTATACCAAGCGACGGGATAGTCAGCTAGGTGCCTAGAGTTCAAGGTGACTGTCGTTGAAACTTGAGTCATGTTTATCTCGGAATCTTTTGACTGAGTTTATAAGATCTCCCACAAAGTCCAACAACGCTTGACCATCATTTTTGAAGTGTAATAGTGTAATAGTGTATAAGAACAGATTCAGAAAAGCAGTCCCAAATTATATATTCCGATTCCCTATATATATTCCGACAGAAAAGGTGCCAGATGTTAGGCTGGAAGGACACAAAACCAGTCAGCCTTGCCTGAAAACCTGAAAACAGCAGGAAATCATTGTAGAAAAAGCTGTATTTCCAAGTAGAAGTTTCCTTCCAGTTAGCACTTAATGATTGAAAATCCTTTAAACTACAATTGGAGCTTTTCTAGGCAAATTTCCAGCCTCTGTTAATGTTTGTGCCTGAAAAGCTGGTGCGATGTTTTCACAGAGTTGCAGGAAAAAAATTTAGGAAAGAAAAAAAACCTCCTTTATATAATTAACCACTTTAGTGCTTTTTGAACCAGACATTTAAGGTAGCAGATTCCCATTTTATTTCTCAATATAAGCTCAGCATTTTGTTGAAACCAGCTGTGGTAATACTCCTCTCCTTTTATTGCTCCTTTATTGCTCAAATCTCAACCCCAAAATTGACACTACTCCGTTAACAAGATGATGAAGAATAAAGAGATTAGAATCATTGCCTTGTTGGTTCTTGACACTGTCTTCTTCTTCATAGAGTGTATTACAGGTTATGCTGTCAACTCATTAGCTTTGATTGCTGACTCTTTCCATATGTTGAACGATATTTTCTCCTTGATAATTGCACTATGGGCTGTCAAGGTTAGTTCCAACCCAAAGAATTTGAAGTATACTTATGGTTTCAAAAGAGCTGAAATATTGGGTGCTTTAATCAATGCTGTCTTCTTGATTGCTTTATGCTTTACTATTTTGATTGAAACAATTCAAAGATTTGTTGATCCTCAAATTATTACCAATCCTAAGCTAATTCTGTACGTTGGTACTGCTGGTTTAATATCTAATTTTGTTGGTTTGTTTTTATTCCACGAACATGGTCATTCTCATGGTGGTTCAGGTCATTCCCACGATGATCCTGAAGATGGATCCATTGTATTGCCAGAAAGTGTTGTCAATGAACAATCAAACCTGTTAGACCGTCAAGCAAACTATGCCTCCAACGGCCACAATCATTACCACGACCATGCCCATGATCATAGCCACAATCATGATAACTCGTCAGATCTTGATGCTGATCAGCAGAATCAAACTCATGCTAGTACCAAGAAATCTTTAAACATGCAAGGTGTCTTTATACATGTAATGGGTGATGCCTTGGGTAATGTTGGTGTTATATTGACTGCTTTATTCATCATGTACTCTGAATCAGAATACAAGTACTACTCAGATCCATTCATCTCACTAGTTATCACTGCAATTATATTCTCTTCTGCATTGCCATTATGTAAGAAGTCTTCAAGAATATTGTTGATGGCCTCTCCAAAGGACTTGGATTTATCAATAATAATCAGAGATATTGAAAGTGTTGATGGGGTCAAATCCATTCATGATTTCCATGTTTGGAATCTAAATGAAGATGTTAACATTGCAACATTACACGTTCAATTAAAGGAAGATTCTAACGTCAAGAGAAATTTCATGGAAATTGCCAAAGAAATAAGAGAAAGATTACATGTTTATGATATTCACCAAGCTACTGTTCAACCTGAGTTTTCTAACCTGAGCCCAGAAGGTAGTATTCATGAGGATGGTGATGCTGAAAACTGTATTCTAGATAACGTTGTTAACTGTAATACTGAAAGTTGTTTATGAAGATAAGATGCGAAATGATAAGTTACTTTCATCATATGTTAAAAATTAATAAAGGTGATGATACCAATACCAATACCAATAAAAGTTTTGTCAAAACCAATATTATTGTAGATCACCCATAGCTCTCGAAGGCCCGCTATCGTTACGAGAAATCACAACATGAGATTTGTTTGAAGTCAAGTTGTTTATCTATTTCAAATTTTGACATCTTCAGTAAAAAGCACCAAATCAATATATAGTCACAGCGAATGATATGAAATTTTGTAGCTATAATCCTGCTTCCCTCATCAACTCCATCTCTTCATCATACTGTTCGTCAAATTGTTCGTCATTTATCTGGAACTCTGAATGTGATGGTATTTCAGGCCCGGTTGGCTTTGTTGCAAGTTTCGAGTCCCTGTCTTTTGTAAGTTCTTTGAGAAATTCATCGTCATCTTCATCATCTGAGAAAAAGTCTTCAGTAATATCTTTTGTTTTTGTCTGTATGCTTGGCTTAGAAGTGGACTGACCTTGTGTTGAAGTAGAGTTTGTATTTGCGCTCTCGTTATTGTCCTTATTATTATTAGCATCATCATCCTCATCATCTTCATCATCATCATTTGCTATTGATTTTGATTTACGACCTGAAGGCTTCTTGTACAGGTCATCATCATCTTCTTCATCATCAGATCCTTGAACAAATAATGAGCTCTTGTTATGTCTTTGGCCGAATATATCATCATTGTTCAAACTAGTCTCCAATGGATCATTAGTCGTATTATGGTTATTTTCATTATCATCCATTGCTTGATCTTGGTCCTGGTCTTCATTCCGTGCTTTATCAACATTTATAGATGGTAGAAACTCCTGATCAAGTTGTTCAAGTTTATCCATTTCCTCCTTTATCCATTCTTCTCTTTGGTTTCTTATTACTGAAGATTTCTTACCCAGTGCTTTTGTAAGAGCAAAAAAATCTCTAAGTTTAGCCTTTGGATACAGATCATGTGCCCATATTTGGTAAAAGATCAATAGGTTTTGGAGGTTTTTGTAATCATCTTTATGGTTCATTCTCTTTGTGATTAACTTATAATTGGATCTCAAATATGGCAACCCTCTCTCAGAAAGTAGCTTTTGATCGGTCAGTTTCTCCACCACCCTGGCCACGGCCACTGGTTGTACGGTGGCCTCTTCTATATTTATTCCAAGAGAGTCATCTATGTTAATACCAAGGTCATCCTGGCTCATTTTGGTGTTCTGTAGGCTGGTTTCTGTTGTTAAGTTGTTGACATGTTTTTGGAAGACGCGTTCTTCAATTTTTAATTTAAATTTAATAATTTTTAATTTTTCGTGTCAATGATGATCATGATCATAATCATGAAACATTATTGTTGGTAGTTTGTAGCCATTGTCCAGTCTGAGGAAGGAAACAAAAGGGAGGATGGACGATAGTGATGATGCTCTGCTTTACGATGCTCATTGTCATATAACATCCAATGCCACCATACCAGGGTATCCTTGTCTTTTGATGACAAACAGCCACTTCGATATTGATGTTGTCAGTCACAGGGAGGTCGATGACTTCAAGAAGTCTATTATCGGGTTTGGAATACATCCTTGGTTCAGTCATTTATTTACTAATGATAATGAGACTGATATAGACAAGTTGAAGCATTACAAGCAAGTGTTTGGAATCAAGGACGATGATGATATCGACGAAGATTTCTTTAAGAATTTACCTGACCCGATCAATCTACCCAGCTTCTTGATTAAAGTGAGGAGAATTATCAAAAATTTTACACTACGGGGAATAAAGGTTTGTATTGGGGAAATAGGATTGGATAAAGTAGCTAGAGTACCCAAGATAGGGTATTTCAACAAGTCAAATAACGAACTGACAAGATATAAGACAAATATGAGCCATCAACTGCTAATATTCAAAAGTTTTCTGGAGATTGCGATCGAGTTTAAATTATTAGCCTCCATTCATTGTGTCAAAGCTTCAGGTAACTTATATGAAACTCTTGCTAAGTTGCAGTCGCCTGAAAGTGACGACTTGAATAACAATATAAATATCTGCCTTCATTCATATAGTGGTTCTATTGATCAATCAAAAATGTTTGTCAAGCTAAGGCGATTTGATGTCTATTTCAGTTTCAACTCAATACTGTTTAAGCCAGAAAATTATGACATACTTCGAGCCATACCAAAGGATAGAATCTTGATTGAAAGTGATTTGGATATTGAAGAGTCTTCAAATATTGCACAATGTTGTTCCACTGAAGACCGATACTCCAAGGTTGCAGTTGATAACTTGAGATCTATTACGGCATTGATCAAGAGGTGCACAGATGATCATATTGATGAAGAACAGTTGATGAGAAACTTCACCAGCTTTGTCTACTAGATAGGAAAAAATATATAATAATGAATATTGAGACACCATCATGATCTATAGTTTAATTCATACTCCATTCTGATCGTAGTTGATTTAGGGCGTCTTCTGGGACTCTCTGAAAAATACTGTATTAGGAAGGAGGGTAGTTTTGAAGGAAGATTCACGCCAAAATGGAGAGTTTTGGCAAACTATCATCGAAATATCATGAAAATATGGAGGTTTGGCGAAGAAAAGTTAAACTACTGCAGAATAGTGCATCTCAACCACCAATATCGATGGTTGAGCGGTAGTTGAATGCGGGATGTGTATAAAATCATGCAAAAAGCAACATTTTTTTGCAAAAAAGACGCCAATTTCCTGGTATGCACCACACATTTGCAGAAGGGTAACACCAAAGTGCTGCGAGGTTCTGATTCACGCCAAAAAGCTATATAACAACTAATCTCTCTCTAACTCAATCAAATTGTATGATTCAAAAATATAAATTAGTAAGTAATGTTCTTACAGATTGTAGTAGTCTACATGTAAAAACTCACGTTTAAACACCAAAAAATGGTCGAAAACCTTTCACACCAGCCAAAACCTCGTCTTCTGGGGTTTTTTCCTATTTGGGACGCAAACTACTGGATTTACAAAAGAGGAAATTTTCATTTTCTGTCCCAGAAGACGCCCTTAGAGGAGTAGAATAACAGCTGGTTAGCTAACAAATTCAAAAAAGAGTCTAACCAATATTATTGGATGTATATTCTGAGAATTAGCTAGCTAAGTGTTTCATGGTAACAGTGCACACCAAAGGTTTTTAGTTTTTGAAAGAAATCAAACAATAACTCATCACTCATCCCCTTATATATCTGAGAGTCCAGGCTGCAAATAAAATGCCATATATAGACGAGTACTCCGGGGTTAACGCTCGGCGTTCGGATTTCGGCAATAGCGAAGCGAGCAGCGCCCAAGGCGGACCAAATTTTTGATTCAAACAAATTCCTAGAATCCTTCCAAGAATATTATTATCTCACAAGTTACAACTAATATTAACAATGTCCTCAAGATTATGATTTACAGCGTACAGGGAAAAGGATACGCACTCGACGCTCGTAATGCTCGCTTACTCGAGTGATTACACGATCAACCTCTCTACATCACCCTGGTTGTTCTATACTTTGTGGTGATGTGGTGATGAAGGACAAAAACGACACGAGTTCTGTGCTGGTTCAAGATCCACAGATCTACCATCTTTTCATCTCTTCCCTTACTGCAACGTCATGCTGTGCATTTGGAGTTGATTAGTTATTGTCTTACCTCACATCCCTGGTATTTAGATCACCTCTGATATGGGATTTGGCACCGTTATGTGATGAGACTTATGTGCTTATGTGCCTAAAGTTTGAGGTTTTGGCGTTTGAAAATAGGACGTGGCAGAGTCTTCGAGAAACAAGATCCTTCAAACGTTGGAAATCTTAACGTTGGAACACGCATCTACGTCAAGGACTGTCTCTCGCTAATTCTGATGGTTGATTAGCTCTTTAGTGCAAAGCATTCGCGAAAGACATTTTGTGTGTGTACAGTGTCACTGGGATGTGGGATAATTGATTACACACATTGGTACTGTTATGTGACTTATGTCGGTGCAGGGTGCAGTCGTGTAATCATGTATCCAATATCCAATATCGATAATAGATCAATAAGCTTCAGAATCATCAGGCAGTTGTTTGTTTGTTTGTTTGAAAGACTTGGAAGTTGAAAGATGTATTCATCAAGATCATGTTCATCGCTCGTATAAATAGCTTGGAGAGCCCTCCTCATCAAAATGGCATTGTTAAATGCTCTTCAATTCAACATCTTGCTACACATCAACGATTCAATAACGATGAGAGTTACACTTAACTATCTTTGGATATTCTCACTGCTATTGACTCAAGTGTTTGCTAAGACTCTTACCGATGTCTTCACTAAGATTGCATCTATTACAGATACAGGAAGTACAAGTGTTCCTGGTGATTTCTATAATGTTGTGATGGATTGGAGTTTCTCTAATCCTCAAGATGTTTCTATTGGTGATACTTTCTCATTATCAATGCCTCATGTTATGGAAGTCAGAGATACCTCGAGTTCGCTTACCAGTGTTACTCTTTCTATTCTTTTGGGTTCTACTCAAATTGCTACTTGTTCTGTTAACCAAGCAGCCCAAGTCAGCACCACTACTGTTATCAACTGTGTTATGACCACTGGTTTATCAAGTTATGCTTCTGCTTCTGGTACTTTGAGTTTTGAAATCGTTACCAACCCAGGTGGTAGAATTGAGTTTATAGATCAAGCTTCATTCTGGACAGTTGGTACCACTACCATGACCTTCAATGATAACTTAACATATGATTTGACCATGACATCTTCAACAACCTCGACAAGTACTCGTACTCTTTTGGGGAGATATTTGATGAACAGTGACGATTGGTTCTATTATGCTCCAAAGGCCAACCTTTGCAGTGGTGGTGCTATTACTAGTGGTTCCTTTACATTTACTATTGTCAATAGTGTTGGTACATTGATCAAAGCCGACACCGAGTTCTATACTACCACTTCAATGAATAACTGGAACTTTCCTGAGAATTATGCTTCAATTAACAGCTTAAGTTCCTCTTACCCATCAACTTCATCATATTCAGCTACTTTTGGTACTGTCGCTAAGGGATCCAGATTGTGGTTCTCAGCCATTGCAGACTTTTCCAAATCAACAAGTGGAGTGAGTTCCTTTTCCCTTACAGTTGGTCTCAACGTTGTCTGCGCTGCAACTTCTGGTGGAAGATCTACCGTTGATTCTGATTCAATCACACAATCCTTTAGTCTAGTTAAAGCTGGTTCTGATAGTGACGGTTCTGGTGATGGTAAGTTTTTTTTTTTTTCTTTCTTTCTTCCAAAATATCAACTTGATTTACTAACAATACTGAAATCTTTTAGCTCTTGTTACAATTACAACCACTGAAGGATGGACTGAATGCAGTACCACCACCATCACAGACGTGTACCAATCCACTGCCTCAATTATTGTGCTGACTCCCCCAGCTGAGTGTACCTTCACAACCATCACCGAGACCGACTACTATCCTGGTTCAGCCACTCTGTCTTCATTATTCACTGGTTCATCGCGTTTCACAGAAGTAATCTATCTTCCAGATCCTACCACTACAGTAACATCGCTATACACTGGTGCCACTACTTCAAGCACATTCATAACCGGTTCTTCCAATATCGTTGAGATTATTTATGTCCCAGAAACTACAGTTACCAGTTCCAAGCTGTACCCAGGGGCTTCCACTTCAACATCATTTATTTATGGTTCTTCCCAGATCACTGAGGTAATCTACGTTCCAGAAGTGACTACCACCACCTCCGTTTACTATACTGGTGCCACTACTTCATCTGAGTTTGTTATAGGTACTTCTCAGATTACCGAGATTATCTATGTTCCTGAGCCTACCACGACTACTACTACTTACTACCATGGCCCAACAATCTCCAGTTCATTCTTCTACGGTACAACTGAAATCACTGAAGTCATTTATGTTCCAGCAGCTACTGCCACCACGTCAATCTACTACACTGGGGCCACTACATCGAGTAAGTTTGTTACTGGTACAACAGACGTCATTGAATATGTCTATGTACCAGAGTCTACTACTACACAGTACACCTACTATCCAGGCGAGACTACTTCCAGTACCTATTTGTATGGTACTACCGATATCACAGAGATCATTTATATTCCAGAGGGTACTACCACCACCACTGCTACCTACCATGAATTGACTACCTCCAGCACCTTTGTTGTTGGTGATACTGAGATCACTGAGATCATCTATGTTCCAGAGCCAACCACCACCACTTCTAAATACTATCCGGGATCAGTTACTTCGACTTCTTATACCACTGGTTCTACATTTGTCACCGAAATTGTTTATATTCCAGACGCTACCACTACTGTTTCCAGTTTATACACCGGTGCTTCTACATCAACCTCATATGTGACTGGTACTACCGATATCACTGAAGTTGTTTATGTTCCAGAAGCTACTACCACCACTACTGCCACCTACCATGAATTGACTACCTCCAGCAC